>BGPR01040604.1:3802-13898 GCA_013235015.1 Araneus ventricosus | reverse complement strand
GTAGAACAGGAGTAAAAAAACATGTCATTTCTACAATAGAACATGGGGTCAGAAACGCAAAGGGCATCGCTAAGGGAATTAAGTAAAAGATAACGATACGCAAGATAAAATATACAACACAGATTTAATGGAATACAAATTTACAATAGCACAACGCCCCAGTTGCATGAATAACAATATCACAAGTCGTACGCAGCATGACAGATACGATAATGACAAGTATGACGCGGTAGCAACAACAAACCACTGCAGTACTTAAAATAGCTGTTCAAAGGACTTGCCGTCCGAAGCTATGCATACTTCCATATTATTATTCATGCAACTGTGCAGGGTACACTCTTACCAATTTCAATGAATTATACAGTTCAAATTCAAATTATGAATTTTTAACCGGATTACTTTAAGCTACTTTCTGCCAGGATGCATTTATAAATGCATTCAATCTAAAATAGATCGATATGAAACGAAAGACAGGTGTAACACTCCTCGATGTCCGGCGAGCGATAACTGATCGGAAAGTAGCACATGAAAGTTTTCGTCGATTCTTTTTGAACGATAATCTACATGAACAAGCAGCTGAAATTCTGAAATTAAATCATAAAAACTATCACAGAACCCTTAATTATATTTACCAATTCTCAGCGACATTTCATTTGATATTCTAATACCATATTAATGATACACTAACGGGTAAATTAATTTGTATACAACAATTACAAACTTGAAACAAAATCGAGGTTCGAGATACACAGAAGCCAAAACTAAAACCTATATCCAGCTAAACTATAATCATTACTGCTGACGTTATCAATACTTAACATCCAGTTTAAAACGACATTATAATCAACAAACCACACTGTCATAGAAAAGCCACCTTTATCTCAAAAATAAGCAATGCCAAATGTCTACAACAACCAATGTATGATAGAAGGGGTAAAATAAACACTATGCAACCAGATACGATATTTTTAAATGTCATCGAAAGAGGGTGCGTTTTCTTCTGCACGTGACTGAAAAAAAAAGACAAATTTCTAGAATATTAGCTCACATAAATAGAATATTTAATGCAATACTAATAAAACATCAACTAATAATACGAAGATAACTAATAATAAGAACTAATTACCAAACGGAACATTTGTACAAAGACAGCAAACAATTGAAATGAATGTAGCTTTAAAGAAATTAAAATAAAAAGTTTAATTTTAATGTGTCAGCAGAAAACAACATCGTACGTTACTGGTGCACTTTACCTGGCGGAAACCAACGTATCTTGGACCAAAATAAGGAAGCAATCACAAGCCGTCCAGACAGAAAATGATGAAATACAAGATGATGGACAGCCATAAAATTAAATCACGGCAGGTTGAAAGAGTCAACTGTAACGAGAGAGAGAGTACATCTACGCAATACTGTTTTTCGCATAAAGCGTTACCTATTTTTCATAAGGCACCACGGAGGAGAAATGCTTAGCATGATATAAATATGTCTTTATAGCATTTTATTTATTTTAGGTTTAATTTATTTAGTTCACATATGATACAACTGCCCTGAATATAAAATTCTGGCGCGTAACAGACGACCTAATTTATACTACTGCTTCCAAACGAACGCATCACGTATTGTTCAAAGTATTTGGAACTAGCAAAAACGGAACAAAACTAACAGACAAGAATAGATGTCAAAAAATCAACTTTTTTCACAGCTTTTTAACTTTTTAAAAGAAAATGCAGTTAACCAAACTATAATTGGGGGTGGTGGAATAGCACCGTGCCGGGTCTTGGGGGGGGGGGGGGCACTGAAGTAAAAAGGACAGACGCACTTAAAATAGAAAAATCTTATATCATTTCAAGAAATTGGCAAAATATTAGCTCAATGAAGTTACAAACAGTTCGTTGTATTTTTATGTCACTAATATTCTCAGAAATTAAAAAAAGTGAGTTTAATAATGGATTGAAATTAGTGGTATAAATATTTCAGAAAAAGTTTGAAAAATAATATCAACATCTTCTATTATTCATAAAAAACAATGCCATGAAAAACTGATATAGCCTGGCAAGGTAATGGCCAAATACAAAAGCACGACATTCATTTCCTTTTGTTGTTACAAAAACGGCATTATATGTATAATTTGAATGCTTTCAGAAGTCACGTTCATACAGATGACGAATTAAAAGAAACTTGTACATTTGAGAAAATCAAACAATCTTTTTCTTATTTTTTGTATGGCAAATGATCGGAATTTTAACGTTTTATAAATTAATTTAATTCAAACAATAAATAGCATGTACACAACACATTAACAGAATCCGGTATACTACCATATGAATGCAACTTTGGCGGAAATATATAAAAAAAGGGGGGGAGGGGCTGAAAACAATTGAAAACTTCACTGAACTCTATTTTTTAAATAATCAAAAATCAACGATTTTTTAAAAAATTTCCTCATGCAAGAGCGGAGCTACGTCATTGAAAATGACAGGCCATAAGAAGCTAATTTTTTTGTGTCCACAGACAAAATAAACTGGGCAAACTGAAATGCAAACCAAAAAAAATTGTGGCCACGGGTTTCTTTTTGTAAAAGAAACTTCTGATTTTTTTTTTTTTTTATGCCTAAATGGAAAAAAAACTCTTAAGATTGATTGGAATCCCAAAACAAAATTACAGCTTTTATCTTATTTTGCAAAAAAAAAAAAAAAAACATTTTAATTGGCAAAACAAAAGCTGTCCAAAATATATCCAAAATATCTTTATGGAACACAGAGTAACTGATCCGGGTTAATCCGAGGAATCATAGCAGAAATCTTGGAATATCACTTTAAAGGTCACTGCTCATTCGTAACTCACGATATGTTGGAGAGATTTATTTAGTTTCCATTCAAACGTCATTTCCCTTACTTTTTTTACTACAGAGAGAATCAAGATTCAACACCATCCGCAATTATCCGAGCACACTAAGCTATTTAAACTGGGGCCCTATATTTTGGTTCCGGATTAAAATAGAATGCATTACACAGTTAAAATCGATGTGGTTTGAACAATAGAAGCATAATCTATAGCACATCTGGAGCCGTTGACACAAGATCGTAAGTTTAAAAAATTGAGCAGTGACGTAAACTTCATACTATATACGTCACAAAGAACAAAGCAGCCATACCGTCGTTAGTTCCGTTCAAAGAAAAAAGAAAGCATTTCTCATGATACACGCTATTGTGCGGAACAAGCAATTCCCTTGACGAATACTTCCATCCTTCACAATAACTTAACCAGATGATCTTATCAAACAGACGGTGTTCTGGTACACTGCGAACAATCTTGAACAAAATAATTTTTTTAATATACTATGAGAGCTAATTAAGAGAACAAAAATAATTCCCAGCTTAGTTCAGCACACGATTTCGGAATCCAGAAGCATCTCGTACAAAAATAAGAATTTTTTTACCCACTAGTCTTTCTGGATGATTTAATTTCCAATGACTGATCAGTTTGAATTTTTCAAAAAAAGAGAAACACGAGAGAGAGAGAACGTTTGAAAACGTAAGTTCACTAACACTTATAAAAAATAAAGTGAAAGAAAAATGCTCCAATAAGAAAAGAAAATCACGGAAAGCTATCAATTCAACAACATCCTTGTTTCACTTTACAGAAGATTTATCAACTTGCAATTTTTGCAAGAGGAAATTTAGTCAATATTTGACACAAAAGAACAAATCCAAAACATTATTTCAGATTGTTAAATGCACTATGTCATTCCGAAAGGCGGAAATCTACAACGGTCAAGCAAGGTTCAAGACAGACCTAAAACCGGAAAATGCCGCACTTTTGAGAAATATTTGTATTTAAAAATTAGTTTCTGAAAAGTTCAATGATATTTTAGAACTCCTAAAATATATCTTAATTCATCTGAAGTATCATTTACGTAAAAGAAAAACAATTTCATTTCAGTTTAACAATAAAAATTATGGCAATCTAAAACTTTGTATCAGTTATCACAATGTGTATGAAATTATAAGCTAATCTGAAAACGGGGAAAAAATGGATGCTCATTTATTGATTTGGTTCAGAGCAACCTCCGAAAACGGTAGACAAAAAGAACCTGAAGTTTTATATCACTCGATTACATTAATTTCTTCATTTTAAGTGGTACAAAATGAAATCAAGTTGAATAGGATAAAATAGACTAACGGATCAAACCGCAGTGATTTTTAGTTACTTAATGTTCAAAATACAACTTTAAATGTGTCATATAATCTTAACTCTCAGAAGAATGGAAATACCTAACGGATTTTTTTCAAAATTAGCGATTGATCGCATGTTTAATGATGGACTTTAAGTTTTAAAGAGTTTTTTGAATGATATGCAGTTGTTAAATGCAAACTCGAGTAACAATTCAAAGAAAATCAGCCAGGGATCGATGCCATTACTCAAGTATAGCTGTAATTTATGAAACTCCTTATTTCTCCAGCATTACATATACCTATTATTGCTCTGAATATAGCGCTACCTTCTTTCTCACATTATAGGTTGTCCACTCTAAACGTGACTCAATAACTAATTTTTAAATCGTTAGAGATAGATATGTACTTCCAATTGGAAAATGCTTTAAATGACGTAAATAATTATATTTTATTTGAATCAGTAAATGTATTACTGAAAAATTACGAAGCCTTAGGTTTTTATACAGGCTCCCCAGTCCCATTAGTCATATTTAGTTACATATTCTTAACACACAAACATTTTAAAGAGAAAAAAAAAGTCCCACTCTTCTGCGACTAAAACAGACCGAGTTATGGAGTTTGAATTTCCTAACTTGAAGCCAATCAGCGGTCACGTCGAGTAAGCGCTGCGCCTTGTTTAGAGGATCTTCCTCAAGGCGGCCATTGAAATGGTCTAAAGTGGTCTAGTTAAAGATATTTAAAACTCTCTAAAAACCATAACTAACAGTTTTAGTCGCAGCCATAACTCTGCCAGTTTTATAGTCAGTTGACATTTTAAAGCTATAACTCTGTCAGTTTTAGTCGCAGAAAAGTGGGCGATTACTATTATTATTTTAAAATGCTAGTGTATCAAAAATATTTTATTATAAGTCACAAATACGATCGGAATACTGTATAAAAATTTAGATTTCGAAAATTTTTCAGCAATACATTTATGCACGCGTAAAGCATAAAATATAATTCCTTACGTCATTTAAAGCATTTTTCCCACTGGAAGCATACGTCTATCTATAACGGTTTCGAAATTAGCTTTTGGACCAAGTTTAGAGTGAAAGCCCTGTATAATATTCGAAAACATCAAGCTTGGAATGCTTAAATTCAAATGTAGTTTCAGTGATGTAGAAGGGTATTTTCAGAGCAAGCATGTTTATCCTGATTTCCGATTAAATATTGCATTAATACGCATTTTTAACTATCTATAATTTGAATCAATATCTTAAAGGAATGTTATAAAAGTTTCCAAATAAAATGCACTGCTAAAACGAATCGGTATCAATAGAGTAAAAAAAGTGTGAAAATGTTTGGAATTTTATGCATATTTTGGGATAATTTTATGCAAATACAGTTGACTTGCCGGTTGTAATATTTCCTGTAAAGGTTGAAAAGTAAGATTATCTTTGTATTAATACAAGTATTTTTAATAGCATACAGGAAGATTAGTAATACGCTTTCTACAGCCTTTGTTTACAGGGGTTTTTTTATGTTCTCTAATTGTTTTTAACATAATATCAAAGGCGTCTCAAATTCTTTTACAATCCTCAAAATTTTTTCTTCGCGTTCTGAATCTCATCGATTACTATACTGCTTATATTACATTTATTATTATTATTATTATTATTATTATTTTGTTATGATACAAAGGCATGTGTGAATATCCATTTTCGATGGTCCAGCCACGGTCGCTTTAGTTCAAGTCTTTTTATCTGAACTGTGTTTAACATAATATCAAGTAAAAATGGCAATTCATTGAGATCAAAATTTTCACAAGATGACTAATTTGTCCTTGAAAATACGCCAAATCGAGCACGATTAGTAGCATAACAAGAAGACTTTTTACACTTTGACAAACTCTTTGAACACTTTCATTTTAATGTTGTTAGACATGAAAAGATCTGAATATGAAGGTGACAGTTGCCACCAGCAGAGTTGAATGGATTAAAACTCATCCGTTTTCTCTCTTCAAATTCTCGGGAAAAAAATAATCCAATCGAAAATATCCTTTAAGTAGATTAAAATAAAGTATCAATAACGTTTTAATTTTATTCCCAAGATTCAAACAATACTTTTTAAAAACTGCTAACTGACGATATAAACTTATCAAAAGAAATAGTTCTCCTTGGATATTAAAACGTAAACAGCGCTAAAAAAAAGGCCTTAATTCAAGTCCGATTTTCAATCATTTTGAAAACAACACACAACTTCGTTGGAACATGCATCATTAAAATCAAACACAACCACGCCCACCACGAAAGAGCATTGAAAAATGCATAACGAATCATTCAACACAAGTTGCAATTAAAAATAAGTTTTTAAGCACCACCGAGTAGCCAGAGGAGAAAAGGCAAAGCAAAGATAGAGAGAAGAGGCTGTGGCAAAAAAGGGGGGTTGTTATGATAATGGTTCTGCTCTTCGCAGTATATTATCATCGAGGCAGGTCAGTCAACTTTCGTTTTCCCCGTTACAATGCAGCCGCGCAGGTTCACAATTAGCGTGCTTTAAGCGAACTTCTTTGGTTTCTCCCGATGCCGGAAAACGAGTTTTGTCTCTTGCTTGCTACTGAATATTCACTGCGAGACGTTTTCTCAAAGCTCTCACTGTATTCACGCAAAATAGAATATTTATTTACTCTGAATATATTCTCTCAATCGATGCCCCCCCCCCTAAATTATTCTGTAATTTCATACTAAAAAATTCAAGAGTAATCGGATATAAATGCACAGTACAAAATTTAGAATCTTCGTTAATCTATACGATAATACAGAAAAAACTGCACGACAATGTCAAACTGTTAAATTCGGTGAATTCATACACGAATTTCGAATGAACTACATTTTTTTCCCCTCATTCCTATTTAAGGAATTAAAAAAATTCGAAAAAAAAAATATTTAAAAAAAAATCCGATTAAAAGTTTTATCGAGAAACAATTTAACAAAATTCACGATGCGTATCAACAGTGACAGACCAGATTACACTGATAAATCTTGAAACCTATAAATTTTGAAGATAAATATCTGTATTTTAAAGCAGAATTGAATTTAAGAATTATATACGTATAAAATTGATAACACTATCGGTTTTATAGAAGACTAACACAGCATAGCATAAGGATGATAGCATTCAGCCCTTTTATAAAAAAAATTATTTAAAGTGCGTTAAATTGTAAATTTTCTTGACTAGAAATATTTTAAAGAAGAGAACTCTTAAAAATGTTAATATAAATACACTCCTAGTTACATAAAAATGAAGGGAATCAAAAATCACCAGAATCGGAATTTAGAAAAAATTCAGAATGGTTTCTAGGAGATATCCTCGAACACGATACTAATTTCTGTTATAAATATTTTACATTAAATATCACAAATGTCTCTATAACAATTTCTTATATACACTTGCATCTTCGTAAACAATATGCATATGACAGAAGTCTTACTACAACGAAAAGGCCATTCTGATAGCAATAATAATTTAAACTTCAAAAAGAAAAGTAAAACAAAAATCATACAAAATATATTTTCAATGTAAAATTATTGCCTGCCCTTTTTCATCTTTCTTCGAAAAGAAATTCGAAAGACGAGGCCGAAATTCGGACGTGGTTAATACGTTTTTATACAATTCGTCAGAATTGGGAACAAACCGGCGAGTTTTATATTTCAGGTCATGGCTCATCCAAGAACTTATGAGGAAATATCTCATTTAATGAAGACGGTTTCTCTCAGACTATATAAATAGCTTCAAAAGACTACGGGACGTACGACATTTTTAGGGTCAAATAGAGCAGCATTATAATAAATTTATGCTTTATTGGTTTTAGAGATTAATAAGGATAAAAACGGGATGGAACCAAAACAATATTTAAGAAAATCAAGGATATCTCGGGTTCGGGCAAGATCAGGATTCAAAATAAAAAATATATGATATTTAAGTTCATTTTATAGATATATCCAGACTTTTTCCCCTTTCCTTTATAATCCAACAATATACATCATTCTTGCAAGAAAAAAAATGATGCGATATACCAGAACAAACTGTCACGGACAACACAAAGGATAACTCTCCATTTAAAGAAATGGCAGCAATTCGGCGCACATAGAGAATTTTTTTCCGGTTGAGACAATGAAAAAATTTCCGTATCCAACCGGATATGATGGAAACTGTCTTTTGACCCAATTCTTTATTTATCTAAGAAAAAAACACAGTTTACGGCAAACATGATTGGTACATTCAACAAGGGAGCGAGAAGAAAAGCGGTGTGTTGATAATTGAAATTCAGAGCATTTGTGAAAAGGCTGAATATTTCAGTGAAATAGTAAATCCAAAATGATGTCTAACAGGTCGATGTATACATATCAGAATTTAAGAGCGACGTTGCCATACGTTGCTTATTCCTTTAGCATACTAATTTTCCTGCAACAAATGACAAAGAATCTGCTTATATAACCTTAAGGAAATGCATCCGATGCGATTCTTTAAGTCTAGACAAGCCGATCCGAAAAAAGGAAAACAAACGAATAGCATTAACAAACGCACAAGGAAAAAATTAAGCATTCAGATAATGAAACAGCAGTCTTTTACTTAAAGTGCAACTCTGCATATTTTAAAAATGAGAATCAGCAAAAGTGTCCAGTTGAATATAATGGAAAGCTTGAATTAGAAACAACAGTGTAAGAACATATCTAATGTACCTACAAAAACAATGCACGAGTTCTTGGGAATATAAAAATAGCCTATAGGTTCGTCTCGGGTAGAAAAGCTGTATAACTCCTGCAAACCTCTACTCCCCATTTATAAATAGTATAAAAATTCATAAGTACCAAAAGTGCCGTTAAATTGTTAAACTATTCGCTACATACAGCAAGATAATAAATAACTTCGTAAATTTCAATAATTCCAGAATTTGGGGGAGGGGTGAAACGCAAAAAACAGAATAACAAAAAATCACAAACAGAACATTTTACAAACAACGTTAATTACTTTTCCACTAAGTAAAACTTAACTATATAGCAGTTATAAATTGGAGATGATAAAAAGGAAAAATTAATGTCTTCGAGACAAACTGATAATTTGGAGTACGAAATTCATAAATTTCACTTACTCTTTTAAATACGCATATTACTTGTTACATTGACTAAAAAATGTTATATCAAAGCGATTATTACAGAAACAATCTGAATAAGTACTCCATATAAGCCACTTAAAAAGTTCGTTGAATAAAAAAATGCAGCATAAAATTAAACATCGTTCTATTCCCATACTAACATAATTTCAAATGATACTAACATGGCACTTGAAATAAATTTCTAAGTTACGATTTCCAAAATTGTTTTAATCCAAAATTCCACGGATGATGTTCTTGAAACCGTCCTAACATCTTAAGAAAAATTTATTTGCACTCGGAAACTGTGCATACAGGCTCTTTTGAAAATTTTGACTGTTATACAAGATAAAAATGAGACAAACGAATAGTCCTTAAATAATGTTTTTTTTTTTTTCGATCGCGCTTTTAATAACAGGAGGAGGGAAAGAAAAAAAATCTTAGCATAGAGCACATAAAATTTGATTCTCAACCAGTTAATTCTAAAACCTTCGTAAATGCCTGAAATTTTCCGTTTGAAACATCAGTTGTCAAAAAATCGTTGCTTAACAAGCAACACTACCTATCTCAATTTTTTGAAATTTCGAAGAGGAAAAAAATACTCAATTTTTCGCCACCAAGAAAAAAACGAACCTTTCTGAATTTTGTTTCACATCTTGTAAGAAAATGCGGTCTCATGCGGTAAGGAAAATAAGAAAGCAACAAATCAAATACCAATAATTAAGTTTTTGTGTTAATAATTATTGGTATTTAATTCTTTTACATACGAATTGGGGGGGGGGGGGGG
>BGPR01040603.1:3802-13898 GCA_013235015.1 Araneus ventricosus | reverse complement strand
GTAGAACAGGAGTAAAAAAACATGTCATTTCTACAATAGAACATGGGGTCAGAAACGCAAAGGGCATCGCTAAGGGAATTAAGTAAAAGATAACGATACGCAAGATAAAATATACAACACAGATTTAATGGAATACAAATTTACAATAGCACAACGCCCCAGTTGCATGAATAACAATATCACAAGTCGTACGCAGCATGACAGATACGATAATGACAAGTATGACGCGGTAGCAACAACAAACCACTGCAGTACTTAAAATAGCTGTTCAAAGGACTTGCCGTCCGAAGCTATGCATACTTCCATATTATTATTCATGCAACTGTGCAGGGTACACTCTTACCAATTTCAATGAATTATACAGTTCAAATTCAAATTATGAATTTTTAACCGGATTACTTTAAGCTACTTTCTGCCAGGATGCATTTATAAATGCATTCAATCTAAAATAGATCGATATGAAACGAAAGACAGGTGTAACACTCCTCGATGTCCGGCGAGCGATAACTGATCGGAAAGTAGCACATGAAAGTTTTCGTCGATTCTTTTTGAACGATAATCTACATGAACAAGCAGCTGAAATTCTGAAATTAAATCATAAAAACTATCACAGAACCCTTAATTATATTTACCAATTCTCAGCGACATTTCATTTGATATTCTAATACCATATTAATGATACACTAACGGGTAAATTAATTTGTATACAACAATTACAAACTTGAAACAAAATCGAGGTTCGAGATACACAGAAGCCAAAACTAAAACCTATATCCAGCTAAACTATAATCATTACTGCTGACGTTATCAATACTTAACATCCAGTTTAAAACGACATTATAATCAACAAACCACACTGTCATAGAAAAGCCACCTTTATCTCAAAAATAAGCAATGCCAAATGTCTACAACAACCAATGTATGATAGAAGGGGTAAAATAAACACTATGCAACCAGATACGATATTTTTAAATGTCATCGAAAGAGGGTGCGTTTTCTTCTGCACGTGACTGAAAAAAAAAGACAAATTTCTAGAATATTAGCTCACATAAATAGAATATTTAATGCAATACTAATAAAACATCAACTAATAATACGAAGATAACTAATAATAAGAACTAATTACCAAACGGAACATTTGTACAAAGACAGCAAACAATTGAAATGAATGTAGCTTTAAAGAAATTAAAATAAAAAGTTTAATTTTAATGTGTCAGCAGAAAACAACATCGTACGTTACTGGTGCACTTTACCTGGCGGAAACCAACGTATCTTGGACCAAAATAAGGAAGCAATCACAAGCCGTCCAGACAGAAAATGATGAAATACAAGATGATGGACAGCCATAAAATTAAATCACGGCAGGTTGAAAGAGTCAACTGTAACGAGAGAGAGAGTACATCTACGCAATACTGTTTTTCGCATAAAGCGTTACCTATTTTTCATAAGGCACCACGGAGGAGAAATGCTTAGCATGATATAAATATGTCTTTATAGCATTTTATTTATTTTAGGTTTAATTTATTTAGTTCACATATGATACAACTGCCCTGAATATAAAATTCTGGCGCGTAACAGACGACCTAATTTATACTACTGCTTCCAAACGAACGCATCACGTATTGTTCAAAGTATTTGGAACTAGCAAAAACGGAACAAAACTAACAGACAAGAATAGATGTCAAAAAATCAACTTTTTTCACAGCTTTTTAACTTTTTAAAAGAAAATGCAGTTAACCAAACTATAATTGGGGGTGGTGGAATAGCACCGTGCCGGGTCTTGGGGGGGGGGGGGGCACTGAAGTAAAAAGGACAGACGCACTTAAAATAGAAAAATCTTATATCATTTCAAGAAATTGGCAAAATATTAGCTCAATGAAGTTACAAACAGTTCGTTGTATTTTTATGTCACTAATATTCTCAGAAATTAAAAAAAGTGAGTTTAATAATGGATTGAAATTAGTGGTATAAATATTTCAGAAAAAGTTTGAAAAATAATATCAACATCTTCTATTATTCATAAAAAACAATGCCATGAAAAACTGATATAGCCTGGCAAGGTAATGGCCAAATACAAAAGCACGACATTCATTTCCTTTTGTTGTTACAAAAACGGCATTATATGTATAATTTGAATGCTTTCAGAAGTCACGTTCATACAGATGACGAATTAAAAGAAACTTGTACATTTGAGAAAATCAAACAATCTTTTTCTTATTTTTTGTATGGCAAATGATCGGAATTTTAACGTTTTATAAATTAATTTAATTCAAACAATAAATAGCATGTACACAACACATTAACAGAATCCGGTATACTACCATATGAATGCAACTTTGGCGGAAATATATAAAAAAAGGGGGGGAGGGGCTGAAAACAATTGAAAACTTCACTGAACTCTATTTTTTAAATAATCAAAAATCAACGATTTTTTAAAAAATTTCCTCATGCAAGAGCGGAGCTACGTCATTGAAAATGACAGGCCATAAGAAGCTAATTTTTTTGTGTCCACAGACAAAATAAACTGGGCAAACTGAAATGCAAACCAAAAAAAATTGTGGCCACGGGTTTCTTTTTGTAAAAGAAACTTCTGATTTTTTTTTTTTTTTATGCCTAAATGGAAAAAAAACTCTTAAGATTGATTGGAATCCCAAAACAAAATTACAGCTTTTATCTTATTTTGCAAAAAAAAAAAAAAAAACATTTTAATTGGCAAAACAAAAGCTGTCCAAAATATATCCAAAATATCTTTATGGAACACAGAGTAACTGATCCGGGTTAATCCGAGGAATCATAGCAGAAATCTTGGAATATCACTTTAAAGGTCACTGCTCATTCGTAACTCACGATATGTTGGAGAGATTTATTTAGTTTCCATTCAAACGTCATTTCCCTTACTTTTTTTACTACAGAGAGAATCAAGATTCAACACCATCCGCAATTATCCGAGCACACTAAGCTATTTAAACTGGGGCCCTATATTTTGGTTCCGGATTAAAATAGAATGCATTACACAGTTAAAATCGATGTGGTTTGAACAATAGAAGCATAATCTATAGCACATCTGGAGCCGTTGACACAAGATCGTAAGTTTAAAAAATTGAGCAGTGACGTAAACTTCATACTATATACGTCACAAAGAACAAAGCAGCCATACCGTCGTTAGTTCCGTTCAAAGAAAAAAGAAAGCATTTCTCATGATACACGCTATTGTGCGGAACAAGCAATTCCCTTGACGAATACTTCCATCCTTCACAATAACTTAACCAGATGATCTTATCAAACAGACGGTGTTCTGGTACACTGCGAACAATCTTGAACAAAATAATTTTTTTAATATACTATGAGAGCTAATTAAGAGAACAAAAATAATTCCCAGCTTAGTTCAGCACACGATTTCGGAATCCAGAAGCATCTCGTACAAAAATAAGAATTTTTTTACCCACTAGTCTTTCTGGATGATTTAATTTCCAATGACTGATCAGTTTGAATTTTTCAAAAAAAGAGAAACACGAGAGAGAGAGAACGTTTGAAAACGTAAGTTCACTAACACTTATAAAAAATAAAGTGAAAGAAAAATGCTCCAATAAGAAAAGAAAATCACGGAAAGCTATCAATTCAACAACATCCTTGTTTCACTTTACAGAAGATTTATCAACTTGCAATTTTTGCAAGAGGAAATTTAGTCAATATTTGACACAAAAGAACAAATCCAAAACATTATTTCAGATTGTTAAATGCACTATGTCATTCCGAAAGGCGGAAATCTACAACGGTCAAGCAAGGTTCAAGACAGACCTAAAACCGGAAAATGCCGCACTTTTGAGAAATATTTGTATTTAAAAATTAGTTTCTGAAAAGTTCAATGATATTTTAGAACTCCTAAAATATATCTTAATTCATCTGAAGTATCATTTACGTAAAAGAAAAACAATTTCATTTCAGTTTAACAATAAAAATTATGGCAATCTAAAACTTTGTATCAGTTATCACAATGTGTATGAAATTATAAGCTAATCTGAAAACGGGGAAAAAATGGATGCTCATTTATTGATTTGGTTCAGAGCAACCTCCGAAAACGGTAGACAAAAAGAACCTGAAGTTTTATATCACTCGATTACATTAATTTCTTCATTTTAAGTGGTACAAAATGAAATCAAGTTGAATAGGATAAAATAGACTAACGGATCAAACCGCAGTGATTTTTAGTTACTTAATGTTCAAAATACAACTTTAAATGTGTCATATAATCTTAACTCTCAGAAGAATGGAAATACCTAACGGATTTTTTTCAAAATTAGCGATTGATCGCATGTTTAATGATGGACTTTAAGTTTTAAAGAGTTTTTTGAATGATATGCAGTTGTTAAATGCAAACTCGAGTAACAATTCAAAGAAAATCAGCCAGGGATCGATGCCATTACTCAAGTATAGCTGTAATTTATGAAACTCCTTATTTCTCCAGCATTACATATACCTATTATTGCTCTGAATATAGCGCTACCTTCTTTCTCACATTATAGGTTGTCCACTCTAAACGTGACTCAATAACTAATTTTTAAATCGTTAGAGATAGATATGTACTTCCAATTGGAAAATGCTTTAAATGACGTAAATAATTATATTTTATTTGAATCAGTAAATGTATTACTGAAAAATTACGAAGCCTTAGGTTTTTATACAGGCTCCCCAGTCCCATTAGTCATATTTAGTTACATATTCTTAACACACAAACATTTTAAAGAGAAAAAAAAAGTCCCACTCTTCTGCGACTAAAACAGACCGAGTTATGGAGTTTGAATTTCCTAACTTGAAGCCAATCAGCGGTCACGTCGAGTAAGCGCTGCGCCTTGTTTAGAGGATCTTCCTCAAGGCGGCCATTGAAATGGTCTAAAGTGGTCTAGTTAAAGATATTTAAAACTCTCTAAAAACCATAACTAACAGTTTTAGTCGCAGCCATAACTCTGCCAGTTTTATAGTCAGTTGACATTTTAAAGCTATAACTCTGTCAGTTTTAGTCGCAGAAAAGTGGGCGATTACTATTATTATTTTAAAATGCTAGTGTATCAAAAATATTTTATTATAAGTCACAAATACGATCGGAATACTGTATAAAAATTTAGATTTCGAAAATTTTTCAGCAATACATTTATGCACGCGTAAAGCATAAAATATAATTCCTTACGTCATTTAAAGCATTTTTCCCACTGGAAGCATACGTCTATCTATAACGGTTTCGAAATTAGCTTTTGGACCAAGTTTAGAGTGAAAGCCCTGTATAATATTCGAAAACATCAAGCTTGGAATGCTTAAATTCAAATGTAGTTTCAGTGATGTAGAAGGGTATTTTCAGAGCAAGCATGTTTATCCTGATTTCCGATTAAATATTGCATTAATACGCATTTTTAACTATCTATAATTTGAATCAATATCTTAAAGGAATGTTATAAAAGTTTCCAAATAAAATGCACTGCTAAAACGAATCGGTATCAATAGAGTAAAAAAAGTGTGAAAATGTTTGGAATTTTATGCATATTTTGGGATAATTTTATGCAAATACAGTTGACTTGCCGGTTGTAATATTTCCTGTAAAGGTTGAAAAGTAAGATTATCTTTGTATTAATACAAGTATTTTTAATAGCATACAGGAAGATTAGTAATACGCTTTCTACAGCCTTTGTTTACAGGGGTTTTTTTATGTTCTCTAATTGTTTTTAACATAATATCAAAGGCGTCTCAAATTCTTTTACAATCCTCAAAATTTTTTCTTCGCGTTCTGAATCTCATCGATTACTATACTGCTTATATTACATTTATTATTATTATTATTATTATTATTATTTTGTTATGATACAAAGGCATGTGTGAATATCCATTTTCGATGGTCCAGCCACGGTCGCTTTAGTTCAAGTCTTTTTATCTGAACTGTGTTTAACATAATATCAAGTAAAAATGGCAATTCATTGAGATCAAAATTTTCACAAGATGACTAATTTGTCCTTGAAAATACGCCAAATCGAGCACGATTAGTAGCATAACAAGAAGACTTTTTACACTTTGACAAACTCTTTGAACACTTTCATTTTAATGTTGTTAGACATGAAAAGATCTGAATATGAAGGTGACAGTTGCCACCAGCAGAGTTGAATGGATTAAAACTCATCCGTTTTCTCTCTTCAAATTCTCGGGAAAAAAATAATCCAATCGAAAATATCCTTTAAGTAGATTAAAATAAAGTATCAATAACGTTTTAATTTTATTCCCAAGATTCAAACAATACTTTTTAAAAACTGCTAACTGACGATATAAACTTATCAAAAGAAATAGTTCTCCTTGGATATTAAAACGTAAACAGCGCTAAAAAAAAGGCCTTAATTCAAGTCCGATTTTCAATCATTTTGAAAACAACACACAACTTCGTTGGAACATGCATCATTAAAATCAAACACAACCACGCCCACCACGAAAGAGCATTGAAAAATGCATAACGAATCATTCAACACAAGTTGCAATTAAAAATAAGTTTTTAAGCACCACCGAGTAGCCAGAGGAGAAAAGGCAAAGCAAAGATAGAGAGAAGAGGCTGTGGCAAAAAAGGGGGGTTGTTATGATAATGGTTCTGCTCTTCGCAGTATATTATCATCGAGGCAGGTCAGTCAACTTTCGTTTTCCCCGTTACAATGCAGCCGCGCAGGTTCACAATTAGCGTGCTTTAAGCGAACTTCTTTGGTTTCTCCCGATGCCGGAAAACGAGTTTTGTCTCTTGCTTGCTACTGAATATTCACTGCGAGACGTTTTCTCAAAGCTCTCACTGTATTCACGCAAAATAGAATATTTATTTACTCTGAATATATTCTCTCAATCGATGCCCCCCCCCCTAAATTATTCTGTAATTTCATACTAAAAAATTCAAGAGTAATCGGATATAAATGCACAGTACAAAATTTAGAATCTTCGTTAATCTATACGATAATACAGAAAAAACTGCACGACAATGTCAAACTGTTAAATTCGGTGAATTCATACACGAATTTCGAATGAACTACATTTTTTTCCCCTCATTCCTATTTAAGGAATTAAAAAAATTCGAAAAAAAAAATATTTAAAAAAAAATCCGATTAAAAGTTTTATCGAGAAACAATTTAACAAAATTCACGATGCGTATCAACAGTGACAGACCAGATTACACTGATAAATCTTGAAACCTATAAATTTTGAAGATAAATATCTGTATTTTAAAGCAGAATTGAATTTAAGAATTATATACGTATAAAATTGATAACACTATCGGTTTTATAGAAGACTAACACAGCATAGCATAAGGATGATAGCATTCAGCCCTTTTATAAAAAAAATTATTTAAAGTGCGTTAAATTGTAAATTTTCTTGACTAGAAATATTTTAAAGAAGAGAACTCTTAAAAATGTTAATATAAATACACTCCTAGTTACATAAAAATGAAGGGAATCGGAAATCACCAGAATCGGAATTTAGAAAAAATTCAGAATGGTTTCTAGGAGATATCCTCGAACACGATACTAATTTCTGTTATAAATATTTTACATTAAATATCACAAATGTCTCTATAACAATTTCTTATATACACTTGCATCTTCGTAAACAATATGCATATGACAGAAGTCTTACTACAACGAAAAGGCCATTCTGATAGCAATAATAATTTAAACTTCAAAAAGAAAAGTAAAACAAAAATCATACAAAATATATTTTCAATGTAAAATTATTGCCTGCCCTTTTTCATCTTTCTTCGAAAAGAAATTCGAAAGACGAGGCCGAAATTCGGACGTGGTTAATACGTTTTTATACAATTCGTCAGAATTGGGAACAAACCGGCGAGTTTTATATTTCAGGTCATGGCTCATCCAAGAACTTATGAGGAAATATCTCATTTAATGAAGACGGTTTCTCTCAGACTATATAAATAGCTTCAAAAGACTACGGGACGTACGACATTTTTAGGGTCAAATAGAGCAGCATTATAATAAATTTATGCTTTATTGGTTTTAGAGATTAATAAGGATAAAAACGGGATGGAACCAAAACAATATTTAAGAAAATCAAGGATATCTCGGGTTCGGGCAAGATCAGGATTCAAAATAAAAAATATATGATATTTAAGTTCATTTTATAGATATATCCAGACTTTTTCCCCTTTCCTTTATAATCCAACAATATACATCATTCTTGCAAGAAAAAAAATGATGCGATATACCAGAACAAACTGTCACGGACAACACAAAGGATAACTCTCCATTTAAAGAAATGGCAGCAATTCGGCGCACATAGAGAATTTTTTTCCGGTTGAGACAATGAAAAAATTTCCGTATCCAACCGGATATGATGGAAACTGTCTTTTGACCCAATTCTTTATTTATCTAAGAAAAAAACACAGTTTACGGCAAACATGATTGGTACATTCAACAAGGGAGCGAGAAGAAAAGCGGTGTGTTGATAATTGAAATTCAGAGCATTTGTGAAAAGGCTGAATATTTCAGTGAAATAGTAAATCCAAAATGATGTCTAACAGGTCGATGTATACATATCAGAATTTAAGAGCGACGTTGCCATACGTTGCTTATTCCTTTAGCATACTAATTTTCCTGCAACAAATGACAAAGAATCTGCTTATATAACCTTAAGGAAATGCATCCGATGCGATTCTTTAAGTCTAGACAAGCCGATCCGAAAAAAGGAAAACAAACGAATAGCATTAACAAACGCACAAGGAAAAAATTAAGCATTCAGATAATGAAACAGCAGTCTTTTACTTAAAGTGCAACTCTGCATATTTTAAAAATGAGAATCAGCAAAAGTGTCCAGTTGAATATAATGGAAAGCTTGAATTAGAAACAACAGTGTAAGAACATATCTAATGTACCTACAAAAACAATGCACGAGTTCTTGGGAATATAAAAATAGCCTATAGGTTCGTCTCGGGTAGAAAAGCTGTATAACTCCTGCAAACCTCTACTCCCCATTTATAAATAGTATAAAAATTCATAAGTACCAAAAGTGCCGTTAAATTGTTAAACTATTCGCTACATACAGCAAGATAATAAATAACTTCGTAAATTTCAATAATTCCAGAATTTGGGGGAGGGGTGAAACGCAAAAAACAGAATAACAAAAAATCACAAACAGAACATTTTACAAACAACGTTAATTACTTTTCCACTAAGTAAAACTTAACTATATAGCAGTTATAAATTGGAGATGATAAAAAGGAAAAATTAATGTCTTCGAGACAAACTGATAATTTGGAGTACGAAATTCATAAATTTCACTTACTCTTTTAAATACGCATATTACTTGTTACATTGACTAAAAAATGTTATATCAAAGCGATTATTACAGAAACAATCTGAATAAGTACTCCATATAAGCCACTTAAAAAGTTCGTTGAATAAAAAAATGCAGCATAAAATTAAACATCGTTCTATTCCCATACTAACATAATTTCAAATGATACTAACATGGCACTTGAAATAAATTTCTAAGTTACGATTTCCAAAATTGTTTTAATCCAAAATTCCACGGATGATGTTCTTGAAACCGTCCTAACATCTTAAGAAAAATTTATTTGCACTCGGAAACTGTGCATACAGGCTCTTTTGAAAATTTTGACTGTTATACAAGATAAAAATGAGACAAACGAATAGTCCTTAAATAATGTTTTTTTTTTTTTCGATCGCGCTTTTAATAACAGGAGGAGGGAAAGAAAAAAAATCTTAGCATAGAGCACATAAAATTTGATTCTCAACCAGTTAATTCTAAAACCTTCGTAAATGCCTGAAATTTTCCGTTTGAAACATCAGTTGTCAAAAAATCGTTGCTTAACAAGCAACACTACCTATCTCAATTTTTTGAAATTTCGAAGAGGAAAAAAATACTCAATTTTTCGCCACCAAGAAAAAAACGAACCTTTCTGAATTTTGTTTCACATCTTGTAAGAAAATGCGGTCTCATGCGGTAAGGAAAATAAGAAAGCAACAAATCAAATACCAATAATTAAGTTTTTGTGTTAATAATTATTGGTATTTAATTCTTTTACATACGAATTGGGGGGGGGGGGGGG
>BGPR01040602.1:0-13898 GCA_013235015.1 Araneus ventricosus | reverse complement strand
TAAGTCCTGGTAGGAGCCACTCTAGGAAAGAAGGGACATTCTATTACGTTCCCCTCCAGCTATTGATTGGGGCCGCAGTGGCCTAGTGGCAAGGTCTCGACCTCGGGACCAGTGGGTCGCAGGCCCGAAACCCGATTCCATCGAAGATTTGCCGTGTATGGGACCTGTTGCACGCTAAATCATACGCAGTGTCCAAACGCCCTCCCGTTGGTGTTGCGCCGAAGTTTTGAGAGTGGGTGCCAGCTCAGGTGTCGTCCTCGTCATCTGATTGCGGTTCAAAATTACAAGGTCCATCCCTAAATAGCCCTCGTGTTGCTTCAAAACGGGATGTTAATATAACCTAACCTAATCCAGCTATTGATCTTTTTAAAAAATTACACTCCCTTATATTGAATATTTTTATACTATATGTAACAAATAAATCTGGTTTCTAGGCAGTGTTTGTTAGAAATGTTATGTATTAGCATTCCAGCTATTGATTTTTTTAAAAAAAATTACACTCCCTTATATTGAATATTTTTATACTATATATAACAAAAATCTTATTTCTAGGCAGTGTTTGTTAGCAATGTTATGTATTAACAATGTTGTGCACTTTATTATGCTTGTTCAATAAAATTGTGACATTATATTTTGGGTTTTTCTGCATTTATTTGTATTATAACATCTTGTTACAAAAATCAATGAATGTATTTAATTTGTTTTCTAGGTTGAAAAATTTAATGTGTATTGTTGAAAAAATAATTTGTTGAAGTTTAATATATTCTAAAAGAGATGGTATAATATTAACTTAATCAAAAAATTTATTATCCTGCAGTTTTTTTAAAAATTGAATTTTCTTTATGAAAATAACATTCTATTAGTTTTTAAATCTTGGAACAAGAATGAATGTGTATTTATTAAAAATTAATTTATTGTTGAATTTTTGAAGTATTCTGAAAGTATAATATTAATTAAAACAACAAATTTAGTTTCCTATAGAGTTTAGGGAAAGCACAAGTGAATTTCCTTTATGGAAATTACATTTTATCAATATTCGTATCTTGGAAAAATGAATGTGAATTTCTTAAAAAGTAATTTTTCATTGAAGTTTTAACATGCTCCAAAAGAGATGGTATAATATTAGCTAAATTAATAAAAAATAATTTCCTGTTGGTTTAAAAACATTTTATGATCTGAAAGAATTTTTCTTGAAAAAGAATAAATGAAATTATTAATATGAAAAATAGTTTAACTTCTTAAATTATATATCCACTGGTTATAAATGATTGCTACCCTTCAAATAGGCAATTCAACTTTTTTTTTAATGTTTTGAATGATGTTTAATATTTACTTTTAATTTCTGTATTAAAGAAAAGGCTAATTTAATGAGGAAAAAAAAACGTTTTATGATTAGAATAATTATATAAACAATAATAAACGACATTATTATTAAAACAATGTCAAATTAACAATATATATATAAAATAAGCTATTCTTAAATTTAATTATCGTTGAAAAACGATTTAAATATCGAATAAATGCCTATTTATTGTTTACATCGTTGTCATGACGAAAGGGATTGGTTTTGTTTATAGTCGCGTCGCAGTGACGTCACGCTGACGTATTCTTGTTAGTTCCCTAGTCTGCCACAGATGGCGTACTGTCTATGTGAGGTGTAATGTTAAAAAAAGTTGCCATTGAGGTCTATGGGAGTGAGACCTCTGATTCTTTTTCTCTGTGGCAATACTATTCTCAAGTAACCTTGAGACGCAAGGTGGCGCTGATGGCTTGTCAATTCCTTTTCATGAAGGATTGCATCAGTTTCGGTTTGCTTCTGCAGGATGGAAAAAACTGGAGAAAACCGAACTTCGGTCGAAGCAACGAAATAAATTTGGAATACCAGTCATTCGACACGTAGACGCACAGACGTGGAAGTTATCGTTTGGCCTGCGAGATTTGTTAGGCCAGAGTATAAAAGTTATCTCTCTGCGCTTGCTTACGGATGATTTAATTTCATTCCACGCTTGTCAGTTTTAAAAATGTCTGATGTTTCAACGAAGACTGCATGTAAAGACAGTTTCGACGCCATTGTGGAAACTGGATGTACTACCACCTTCTTCAAATTCCAGTGGACTGCGAAGGACTTGACCAAATATCCCACTGACAAACATCCTTATGATGAATATGCTTCAAGTCCCGTGTTATATCCCTTAAAAAGCCAATCTTGTAAATTTGAGATATGTAATCTAAGAGGCGAACGAGGCTATGGGAAGCCTGAATTGGTGATGAACTTCAGTTGCAAAACTATGACTTATATAACATTAAACTTATCCTTTTCAGATACTAATGGTGAAGTGTTATGCAAAATAGAAAAGGACCTTAAATTTAATTACAACAGGTATAATAGTGCTATTGAGATAGAGGAACTTGCGCGGAAGATTTTGAAGATGTCTGAAGACACCGTTATTATTACATGTGAAATGAAAATATCTCAAATTCAAAGCGTTTTGCAAACCTTCTAGAATAGGAAAGTAAAAAGGTTACGATTATTTGGTCAGCCGTGGTTCTTCAACACTTAGAGATATCATCATTTTAAAGTGTCAAATGACTTTGTGCCAGTTCAAATCATTTATTACAAGTGCCTTGGGATTGCAATTCTTTCAAGATGGTGCTAATACGTTTATTAGTTTTAATACTGTCAATACTTAGAGGCATCATCATTTTAAAGTGTCAAATGAGTTTGTGCCAGTTCAAATCATTTATTACAAGTGCCTTGGGATTGCAATTCTTTCAAGATGTGCAAATACGTTTATTAGTTTTAATACTGTCAATACTTAGAGATATCATCATTTTAAAGTGTCAAATGACTTTGTTCCAGTTCAAATCATTTATTACAAGTGATTTGGGATTGCAATTCTTTCAAGATGGTGCAAATACGTTTATTAGTTTTAACATTGTAAGGAAATTGGATTTTTCAATGTGCTACGGTAACATTTTATTTCTAACGTTTTGTAGCAACAGTAAATATTTACTTTTTCTGATCGGCAGTATGAAATTCTGTCTAGTCAGTTTCAGTTTTTGAATATTTTAATTTTTTTCCATCTCGCCTGTTTGAAATATAAAATTCATTTTGCGTCGAAACTTTTCTGTAGTAGGATGTTTCGTCAATCCGGGTTCCTAACATCCTCTTATTTTAGTGTAATACAGTATTTACAGTGAAATAAGTAATAGTAGTTAGTATTAGTAATACAGTTGGTAGATATTGAACTTCCTTTTGAAAAATATAGTTAACTTAAAGTTATGCTTTCAATAGATATTTTTTATTTTATCATTAAGAATAAATATTAAAATTTTTATTCTCAGTATTTCCAAGTTATGAACATACAGAATAATAATTGAAATGAAAATACTTATGAGTTACATTGATACAAATACTGGAAAATAAACTTGCTAACTTCTTTCAGAAATAGTCCATTATATATCAAAATATTTAAGAAAACATGTTTGTTCCAATTCATTTACTTTGTTACTGGGAATATTTGTTGTGTTCGAAAGCGCAATAAAAGTTTTTATTAAAAATATTATGTGATCATGATTATTTTTCGTTTAACACTGTCTTAAAGTGGATGGAAAATGTGAACAATGCTGATCTGCCTTTTATTATAGAATGTGCGATCAAAACGTTAGAGAAAATTGATTCGCCGAGAAAAATAATTTTACTTATGACTAAACACAGCCCATGATTTTTTTTAAATGTTGGTTGATTGTTATAATAGTTTGAAACAATCTGAGAAATTTGATAAAAATTTAATCGTTTCATGGAGGTGTTGCCATTTCTATGAAATATCCATTCAGTTTTGGTGAAAAAGAAATATAACTTATTTTTACTTTTTTGCATTTTCTCGAATATTAAGAAATGTATGTGTGTCAGATAAAGTAAGTTATTTGTTTATAAAAATTAGCTGAATATCACTATTATTCCCAAGAAGCATGATGTATTCAATAAAAAAGTCATTTTAATAAGGTGCTGCCAAAGTATAAACCATAGTATTTTGGTGAAAAAAATTAGCCAAATTTGTTTTCTTCAAAGGTTCTAATATAAAGAACCATGGGAATAAAAGTTCAGGAAAAGTTAACTAACTTAATCCTCAGATATGATATATGTGCTTTTGTTTTTATGTATTTTAAATAATTTGTAATTCCAACTTATTAACAGTATATTTCAAAATCAAAAACATTAATCATAACAAAAAAATAACGCGAATAAGGGTTTTTTTGGCAGTTAATATAATTTCCGAGAATATGAATCTTTGCCTGTAGTTTACCTGTTGCCTGTCCATAACTACAGATGAACAAAATTTCTTCTGTATTATTTTTAAATATGAATGAAAATTTTAGCATTTATTTAGATTCCGAACGATAACATTAGAAAATACATATTGCTTAAAATTCATTAAAATGTCTGTTAAAAATATAATATTAGTGTGGCCAAAACTGGTGCAAATTGGGTTAATTTATTTAAGAATTCGTAACACAAAATCTAAAATATTTTTCAGAAAAATTTTATAACTAGCAGAAAGCCAATAAAATTTGCTAAAGAATAGTATAAGTATGATTTAATATGCTTTAAACAGTCATCCACTGTAAAGTTTCCATTTCAAATTCTCTCTCTTTTTTTTTAATGTGGCCGAAACTGGAGCATCTACCCTACATATAAATGTTCCAAAAGAAATACAAACATATACATAGTGCAATTTAAATATGATCTATACTTATAAAAGGGAATGTTTGTGTGTGTGTGCGTGCACAAATATTTTTTAAATAGTTGTTACATGTTTGAATTAAAAATGTTGTTACATGTTTGAATTTTTTAAATTTGTTTTTTTTAAAAAGAAAGTACAGCTTAATGACTGGTATGCTATATATAATTCCATGACTTCAGGGCTCATTGTCTAATATACAAATGTTATATATATATAAAATGATTTCGTTTTTGCAGTCGTTAAATAAAAAACAGGCCGAGTTATTAAGTAATTTTCATTTATTATGGGAGAGTGGCAGACATACGTACATCTTAGTTGAAGTTTCAAGTAAAAAAGTGAACAGAAAATCCCTGCATTTCCTCAGGTAGGGATTTAACATATAAACACGTGATCAAAGTGAAGGGAATAATAGCTATTTTTAGTATATTACATAAGTGTTTTAGGGAAAAGTCTGGAAAAGAATTCTCTTATTTCGAGATTTATGTTGGCGCGTGGAAGCGATTAAAATATTCTTTTAGTAATAAATAAGCCAAACGCGAGATTTAATATACCTCCAGCGCGGGAAATAAAACGAACTGGAGTTCAAGAAAAGTGATTTTGGAATACATTAAGATTTTAAAATATATAATATTAGAATTTGAAATAAAATTAAGTGAGATTATTACATATATATATATATATAGATAAAAAAAATCATTAAAATCCAAAAATTCTTGATTTAAATTAAAAAAATCCGATTTAAATCAAATAAATCGATTTTTTTGAAAAAAAAAATTGACAACCCCTGATTAGCTCTGAACGTGATTTCGGGAATTCATATATTGTTTAGCAACGGATTCGGAAACCCTCCGCGCTTTTGCGCATGCGCAGGGCGAAGTTATTTTCGTCAAAATAGGGGGAAAATGAAGAATGGAAGGGTGACGTTTACATTTTACTGAGCGTGATCTAACAGAGAACTGCGAAAATGCGCTCATTGCCTGACACCCCTTTCCGGTGTAAAATCGTCCAAAAGTGGTATTCTCGGAATCTGTTGCTGAACAGTAGTAGTATGTGGTCTCAATTTAAATGATTAGTCGTCCCGGATTAGATAGGACTGCGCCGAATTTCGATTTTTTTTCCCCCTGATTTTATTTAAATGATCAAATCTTCGTTTAGGAGTAAATAGTTTAGTTAAAAAAAGAAACTACTTTAAGTGTTAAAAAGTCAGCTTCTGATAAATTCTTCGTAACTTTTGCTATGCATTGAATATGGTAATACTAATATGGCACCAGCGGGTGAATCAGCTTGAAGGAAAAATTATACAGTGGCACCTCGGGAATCCGAACATCTTTTTTTAATATTTTGAAAAAATTTATAAACAAATGAAGGAAAAATAACAATCTCGAATCAGAAACAAAACTATTGTTTATTCCTAACTGAGAAGAAACATTTGAATTGGTTTTTAAGAATAAATGCAGCAATCTTTCTTTAATATTTTGAAAATTTTTTATAAACAAATGAAGGAAAAATAACAATCACGAATCAGAAAAAAGCGAATGTTTATTCCTAACTGAAAAGAAACATTTGAATTAGTATTTAAGAATAAATGCAGCAATCTTTTTTTAATATTTTGAAAATTTTTTATAAACAAATGAAGGAAAAATAACAATCACGAATCAGAAACAAAGCTATTATTTATTCCTAACTGAAAAGAAACATTTGAATTGGTATTTAAGCATAAACGCAGCATCTTAACGAGTAGAAACGAAATAGGTTGTCTTCTTTGGAAGTAAGGAACTAAACCTGCTTGACAATTCGAATCGCAGCTAGCTCTCTCCGTATTCGTTCACAGAGTACCCAAAGTCAATAATTTAATGCATTTGATATAACAAAAGTATTTTACAGAATTTTCCGGATAATCCTATTTTCTTGGAATCCGAACAGAGGTAAATCCCAATTAGTTCTGATTCTCGAAATTCTGCTGTATAGTTAAGAAAATAATATATTTTGGACATTTTTATTTCTTTCGATTGGAACCAAAATTTGAAATGTATTTACAATTTCTTTTACTAGGCCACATACCGAGTTTCATTTATCTACCTTACTGAGTTTATGAGTGGCGGTTTTCACTTATTGTTTAGCAACGGATTCGGAAACCCTCCGCGCTTTTGCGCATGCGCCGGGCGGAGTTATTTTCATTAAAATAGGGGGAAAGTGAAGAATGTAAGGGTGATGTTTACATTTTACTGAGCGTGATCTGACAAAGAACTCCGGAAATGCGCGCATATGACTCATTGCCTGACATCCCTTTCCGGTGTAAAATCGTCCAAAAGTGGTAGTCTCGGAATCCGTTGCTGAACAGTATATACGAATTGAAAGATTAACAAGCAATCAATCCTTTTATAGATTTGGTCCTACATTTGATACAGATTTACAATTATTCCAATAATTAACCCATTCGCTCCGGCGGGGGTTGCAATTCATGATTCTCTCCCATGGGCGGCTATTTGAGGAAAGCTTTGCTTTATCGGGCGACGCCGAACTGAAGTGAAAAATGAAATTTTACCTCAATGATAACCATTGCTGCTTTTTTTTTACCCCTATTGCTGTCATGTTATTCCCAGCGCTTTGTTTGAAATGTTTTTAAAAATTGCATAGAAATAATAAACAGTTATGGATATAACATTTAATTGCTATGTTTATATTATCGAGTTTAGTTTAGTTTAGTTATATTAACGTCCCGTTTTGAAGCAACACGAGGGCTATTTTGAGACGGACCTCGTAATTTTGAACCTCGGTCAGATGACGAGGACGACACCTGAGCTGGCACCCCCCTCTCCAAACTTCCACGCCACACCAATTATATTATCGAATTTATTATATAAGTTATGTTTATAATATTGAGTTGAAATAAAATAAATCCTACTTTTTACTTTCTCGTATACGAAGTATACAAAGAGAAAGTATTCTAATCATCAAAAATTTCGAACTCGAGAAACGTGAAGATTCGAGTTATAATTTTCTCGAATTTCGAGAAAATTCGAACTCGAATCTTCACGTTTTAGACCTCCCTGAGTCCGAAAAACACAATTTTGGAATTATATCTGTGTGTCTGTGAACACGATAACTCGATACAGGGATGTAATTTGGTATGTGATCTTTACACATAATTTGTAGGTTTCTATCAAATTTTGGATAAATTCCGTCACCGTAAGTCTGTCTGTTTGTATGTCTGAAGTCATGCGAACACTATAACTTAAAAATTTGAATAGGTATATAGATAAAATTTCGTACGCAGTTTTATCATCATGAATGTAGGTCCATATAAAATTTTGGACCAAATCCGTCAAATGGTTGACGGTCTGTATAATCGTATACTTGTTAAGCATTCGTTTCAAAACTTATCTCCATGCGCATGCGTACTGGTAGCAATCTCTGGTACCAAGCGGGAGGATTACGTCACTTTGTCCTTGAGACGGAGTTTGTGATAGATATGTTTTATCTCCTGTTTTGTTTTCGCTCGCTCGTATTAGCGGAGCTTGCTGGAGTGTGATGGAAAATAAATATTGCTAAGTTTTACTACATAGGCATGTCTTTTAATATGATTCTTCACCTAAATATTTTAGAATCACTATAATCTGCAATGAAAAACCTTCTGATATTTGTTGCATTCTGGATTACAGTAGGTTCGATTTTTTTTATCCACGCAAGGGGAGGGCAAATGACAATTTTTGAGCAGTATACGAGAAATTTTAAGGGAGGCCACTCCCACTGGTTCAATTTATGCGTTAAATTTCCATCATTTTAATTCTCAACTATATGGACATTTTTTCAAGTTACTAAACGTACTAAATAGCTGGTGGTACGCACCGCCTGATGAAACGTTCAAGTGCGAGCCACACTGTAAAAAAAATCCCGTAAAATTTACGGTTTTAAACCGGCAGCTGGGTTGGTTGTGCAAAACCGTAAAAATTACGAAGTAAATCCGTAGGCACAACGGTTTTTTACCGTATGAAATCAAGTTTTCTCCGTAAAAATTAAGTCATCGAAGTAAGTGACGTCATCGACTGAGTTGAGTTGTTTTTCTCCTTCTGTTCGAGTTGAGTTGAAATGTGCTGATGTATATTATCAATTAAGAATATTAATTAATCAAGGCTTAATTATTAATTTCAATTAGTTTAATTAATATAATTTTTAATTGAACTTACTTGGACGATTTCGATGCAAGATGGTGACAAAATTTCTAACACCTCCGAGCCGGAGATCGAAACCGCGTTCATAGAAATAAAAGGCAGTCGCTCTAACCATTAAACCACCGGAGACTTCAAAAAATGAAGTAAAAATAATCTATTTGAATTTTAAAGTCACTATAGCTCTAGTGGCGCCACTTAGTGGTGTAAATATCAACTATTGCCAGAACACATGTTTTAAGGTTAGCTTTCATGACTGACAACAGGTTACTGCAACATGTGTAAACAATAGTGGAGATGGAACCCTATTAAAAACATGAAATGAATGCAATAAAATTACATTTAAGAAAAGGGAAAGTTATCATACGGAAAACAATACCGTATGACGAAAAATAGAATTTGAACTGACGGTTTTAAACCGTTTATGGCTGGAGCGGAAAACGGTGAAAAACCGTTTTGTCAACAAAACAGCTTTAAACCGTCAAATATACGGAAAAAGTCCGGGAAAAAAACGGATATTTTTTACAGTGCACCGGTGGAACGCGCCGGCGTGAACGTCTGAAACAACAGGCTAAATTTAATCATTCTGTCTCTTTACGTGTTTGAGTTATCGTGAACACGGATGAAAAAACAGACTCCCCTTCTCACAGATTTCATCGAAGATTTGATTGAATTTCGGTGTCATGGCCCCATACGTAATCCCATGCTTCTAGCTTGTTGCATTTTTACTTTCTCGCATACGAAGTATACAAAGAGAAAATATTGTAATCGTCAAAAAAATTCGAACTCGAGATTTTGACGAATCTCCACGTCTTAGACCTCCCTGAGTCCGAAAAACACAATTTGGAATTATGGCTGTCTGTGAACACGATAACTCAAAATTTATTAGAGATACATGGATGAAATTTGGTATGCGACCTTTACACTTAATTTGTAGGATTCTATCAAATTTTTGACAAACTCCGCCCACGGGAAGTCTTATCTGTCCGCGCTCATGCGAACAGTTTAACTCAAAAACTTGAATAGCTAGATGGATAAAATTTGGTACACAGTTTTATCATCATGAATGTAAGTCCGTATAAAATTTTGGGCCAAATTCGTCAACGGGTTGACCGTCTGTAGGTCTGTATAATTTAATTCTGAAAATAATCCGTCATCTCCACGCGCATGCGTACTGGAAGCACTCTTCTGTGCACGCGAAGGCTATGGAGCGAATTACATCAGTTTGTCCTTGAGACGGCAAGAGCGGAAAATCGGTACGCATCTCTTTGAATTTGATTCCTTACATAGATATTTTTCAATCACTATAATGAAAAACCTTCTGATAGTCATTGGATTCTGCGTAACAGAAGGTTCGAATTTTTTTAGCCACGCGGAGGGAGGGGAAACAGCACCTTTTTGGGGAAGTATACGAGAAATTTTAGGGGAGACCACTCCCGCTGGTTCTGATACAGAGACATATAAAACATTGACATTCACCAAAATCGCGAAATCGAATTTTTTGACGATTGCTGAGTGGCCACGTTGGCCTAGTGGTAAGGTCTCGGCTTTGGGACTGGAGGGTTGCAGGTGCGAAACGCGATTCCACTGTAGATCCGTCGTGTTTCGGGGCCTGTTGCACGTTAAATCATACGTAGGAGGTCGAATGTCCTCCCGCTTGTGTGGTGCGGAAGTTTGGAGAGAGGGTGCCAGCTCAGGTGTCGTCCTTGTGAATCTGTCCCAAACTAGCCCTCGTGTTGCTTCAAAAAGGGACGTTAATATAACTTAAAGAACTTAAAATTGACGATTTCTGTACTTTCCTTTTGTATTCGAGGAAGTAAAAAATACAGTAGAGTCTCCCTACAACGAAGTCTCTCTACAACGAATTTCTCCCTATAACGAAATTTTTAATCGGAATGTTAAATAATATTCAAAATATTCTCCATATAACGAAGTGGTTGTCTCCCTGTAACGAATGTTTTCAGAGGTTTATCTTTTCGATTTTTGTCATTTTTGAAGAAAGTTGATATTTTCTGTGCAACCAATTCGCTCACACGTGCCTGTTTCTGGAACAACTCACTCTTAAAATGTGAAAATTTTTCTGAAAATTCAACATCACGAAATGCAAAGCAATGTAAAATAACGGAATTTTTCAAGTAAAATAAACGTAAGTACATACTAGTACATATAATTCTCTAAATTGGTGAATTGTCTTAACTTTTGAGCATTTTATTTATACAATAAAAATTAGTATAATTTTAACAAATTTATAATATATATATTACTTTATTTTTAATTGAAAGTCATAATTAAATACATTTGAACTTATCGCACCTATTAAAAAGTTGGAACATTTACTTAAATAACTGCAAAAATCTCTAATCTCCGTATAACGAAATTTTCCCTATAACGAATTTTTCAATTGGAACCAATTGATTTCGTTATAGGGAGACTCCACTGTACCTCTCAAATTCTTAAACTTGATTTTGCACCCTCTGGTAATGGCACCCAGGGCAAGTGCCCTGCTTGTCCCACCCTCGTTAAAAACTGAACTGAGCCGAGAGATGATAGCATCTCTGTGGGGGACCCCTTAAGCGGGCCATTCATACTTCATCCAAACTGGAATTTTTGGAACACGGGAAGGGAAAAGCAATCGTAAGTTTTAAAATCAGATTTAAATTAGCATAGCGGCATGGCAAAGCTGGAATTCCAACGAACTCAAAATCCAACACTTCACGCGCCGATTCCAATTTGGAGCCTCGAGTGAGGATAGCGGCACTATCAAAGGGTCTGCCTACATTGGGACCTCACTTCGAGGGTTGAAATGAAACTCGAAATCTCTCGTGTGGGGGAACAGGAGGTTGGGTGTAACAACGCGTCTCAAAACAAACAAAAAAAAAATCTTTGTTTGCACGCTGGAGAATACCATATTTTATTCTATCATGTAGAAGGAAATTCCTTATGAGTATTATTCTTTATTAAAATTGCGTTCGACATTATAGAATTTTATTAGGCGACATCTGCGTTCGACATTATAGAATTTTATTAGGGATTTTTTTCTGAAATAAAGCCCAGTGATGCCAGTTGGTAATAAACTGTTTTTTAGCCATAAACCATACTTAAAAGAAAATAGGATTTTTGAAAGTATTTTCCCCTGTTTTATTCAAGAAATGAAAAAAAAATTAATTTTTAAAAAATCGGGCTTTCAACGGTTAACAAGGCATTGAATATTGAGCTACCACGATCATAAGCAGTTTCAAATAATTCGAATTGCTTTTCTGCCTACCGTGATAAACTGCAGAAAATTTGTAGGGGAGAGTGGGGTAAAATCGGGTACCCATGATTCTGGCAATATTAGTTCTTCTTTCTAGCAGACAGATACTGAATTTCACTCTGCTAGTCAAGAAAAAGGAACAGTCATAATGGCGAGTTACAGCTGTTGAATTTACTGCTTCTGTGAAGGTTTATTTGTTATGAGACGTCAAATCTCTAATGTTCGTTTGATTTTAACTGCCCTTACTTAAAACTCATTACAGCTATAAAAACTGTATTTAGTACATCTTATTATACGTTTACTAAGGATTTATATCCTATTAAACAATAAGAGATTTACTCCAATAATTGCGTTGTTTTATTTCGTTTTCTATAACCTCTGCACTCGGGGTAAAACCGGGTAATCCAAGTAGCGTAAGCCCGGGACAGTCAGTATTGATTATACCTCCGATTAAACCCTTTCCGACGCGGTGGTCACAAATGAGGATACCAATTTTAAAATTTTCTAAAAAAAATCCCTTTCCGCTTTGAAATCCAGAAAATTGCAGAAAAAGGCTGCTAATAGTTCTCCTCTTCGAATGTAGATGGCAGCACAATGAAATATAGCTTTCATTTTGGAATCCTTAATCCTTAATAATATAATAAATGCGAAAGTGTATCTGTCTGTCTGTCTTTCTGTCTGTCTGTCTGTCTGTTTGTTAAGCTTTCACGACCAAACCACAAAACCGATTTGGATGAAAATTGGCAGAGTTGTAGCTTGAAACCCGAGAACGGACATAGGCTAGGTGAAATCACGTTAAATTAATTATTTTTGGCTACAGATTAAAAATAGTTAACAAAGAAAGCCCAATGACTCCGCGATTCGCGATGAAGATTTTTATTTTTCACTCAACTGTCACGTGATCCTTCAGGAATGCGAAAACATGTGAAATAAATTATTTTTTAAATCAACTATCACGTAATCCTTTTTTCCGCTGTAAATTCGGAACAAATTATCCGATACAAATAATTTTTATACCATCTTAAAGATAAAAATTTTACCTTTTCAATGATATTAATTTTATTTCTGTGACATTTTCCATTCAATTTTTATTAATTTTTTTAAATTTTACGTGCAGACGATTTTGAAATAACGCAAATTTATACCTACTTCGCTGCTAGGAAACGGTTAGACTTTGAACTAATTTATCTTTATTTCTGAAAATTTTGCTTATGTTTATAAATATTTATAAAACAAGGCAGAAATTACATGTATCTTTCTGTCTGTTGATCGATAGGTCGGTGACAAGAACTCCTCCTAAACGGTGAACGTTAGCGACATGAAATTTACACACAAGGTGCTATTTTCAACTTTCAGAGTTAATTAGTTCTTAAGATATTTAATTAAATAACGAACATTAGCCGCTTTTAAGCCTATTGCTTAGACGTTTTTTGCCAATAACTTCTGAAATCTTTATTAGACAACAATTACTTTTATGCCATTTTAAAGACCAGAAAATGATCTTTTTAATGCTATTAATTACATTGCGATGAAATGTTTTCTCTGATTGTTATTAAGGTTTAAAAATATTTTTGTAACGTAATTTCTAACAAGTCTTTTTATTCTTATAGAAATGAATTCAAGCCAAATTACTGTTTCGCGCGCGGGCTTTGCCAGTGTTAAAGTTAATATAAGAAAATATTGCTTTCTTTGACCATTAACAACAAAGGAGACTTTACACTTCCGGTTTCC
>BGPR01040600.1:0-13899 GCA_013235015.1 Araneus ventricosus | reverse complement strand
CTGACAAAGCCGAAAAATGATGTTAATGCAATATTTGCAATCTAACAACAAGTATTGTCTAACCCAAGAGACAGAAAGTTAGAATTTTAAAACTGTGCGAATTCATTTCTTTTAACGGACATATCTTACATCAGAAGAGTTTTTAGGGTGGCTATCGGGAGGGGGGATTTTCTTCAACGTCGCACCACAAAAATGTGACGGAATAAAACAGTCTTGTGAAACTCATTTTTCAAAATGAAAAACTCACTTTTATAGAGCTTTGCATACTTTAAAAAATTATTTTTGAAACATTTTTTCTGATTCATTTGTGGAATGGAATACCTAAATTGAATTATTTACAATTTCCAAAAAAATCGTCGAGAAGCAATTGTTAATTTGTTCTCTTTTTATCTTTAGAACAGTAGTGAATCTTAAAGATAATTTGTAATTTCACGCGGAAAATAATTTGAATTATCTAATTTAATTGGGTAATGAAGTTAGAAGGTGCAACACATAATGTATTACATAAAGAAATAAGGAAAATTATTCCACAAATTAAATATTTACTTTCAAAACGGAATAAAAAGTAAGACAGAAATGCAGACAGACAGTAACTGTGTCACAATGAAATTTGTAATGCAGTTACAAAATTTCTTAATCAATTTAATCATATTTATCATATAATTTATTTCCACTAAGCATTTAAGAGTTTTTGGATAGATATTGTATTAACACAGTCATTTACTTTAATTTTTATTCTTTACATTCATATATACCAAAAATGCATCCTACTTATTCTTAATATATTATCGGCATGACTTGATTTGTTCGAACTACAGCTGTACTTTTTATTTAATTCTAAAATATTCGCCATTTAACGCTCACAAACTGTTTTGAGCAATTGTGTTTCTTTGCAGGTGATTTCTTCTTCGCTCTTCTTATTGCGGAAAGTGTATGTAACACGTTATTAACAAATTGTATGTAACAAAATGTAAGTGACATGGCATGAAATGAGTTTAAAAATTGCACAATTTTAATTTGAACTTTAACATAAGCATTAACTAAAACATTTTTGTTTTGAATTAAGAACATTCCGATTTTTTATTTACTCTGGTCAAAATTTAAATATTACATTCGCATCGAAAAGCAGTTATTTTTCTGATTAAACTTCCTATTTAAAATTTTGGTTAATAAAACAAATACTACAAACTACAATCACACGATTTTAAATTGCATTAACGGTACCTATCTGTTTCTTTTATTCAAAATAAAAAAATTCATAAAACAACGATCATCGCAATGTTTTTATTTATTTTAAATCGTAACGGTGTTTCGGAATTTTTGAACTTGCAAACAAGCTGACCTTGAGGCCAGGCTGCACTCAGATTTCTCAGGAGAAAGAAGGCTTATTCTTCAATGATTGGCAACATTATAAAAGAAAAGTGAAATCATACTTATAAACCATGGGATAAAAACTTCCGTTTTCTCAAATATATCATATATCATTTAGTAAAAAGAATTTAAATTTCAGTTTTTGAAAAATCACAAGGATAGAACGTGATTTCAACTTTCTGCGTTTTATTTTACAAATGTTTAAAGGTAATTCTTAAAGTATAGAAGCCATTATTATAACTTAAACCTATTGTATAAAACCTATATTTTAAAAACAAACATTTTTACTACTCGTTATTTTATTCTCTTTAGAGATTATTTTTTATTGATTTATATGAATATACCGCTGTCACTGTATGAAAGCCGGCATTCTATAGAATACCTAGGCATTTTATAGAGTGCCGAAAACTGGCCGGCAATGTAAGAACCGAATAACACATCACACATTTCCTAGGCATTCAATAGAATGCGAAATGACAAACCGGAAAAGTATGAAATACATCGTCGATTCGATTTTATAAGATATAAAATTAAGAACAATTCAAAATAAAATTATTTCCTTCCTTGATGTAACAAGTAGGTTCACATTTTTTGTTATCTTCAATAAGAAAGGCAAAAACTTTGATATGTATAACTTTCATTTTCCTTTAAGCATTTTGAATGAAAGATTTTTCATGGAACTCTTATTAATTTTTCAAAATAACATTTGTATTTTTGAGAAATACATGTCTTTTAAATGCACGCCTTATCATGGTTTTTTTTCATACTTTGCCTAAATGGCATTTGTCCTTCTATAAAATGGCTAGGTATTACATACAATGCCTAGGAAAAGTATATAATAATTCTCATATTTCGTACTTTGCCTAAAAAACGCCCGGCTTTCTATAAAGTACTTAGGTATTTTATAGAATGCCGGCTTTTATACATTGCCGATAACATATACATTGGTTAATATAATTGCGGATACTTGTTGAAAGTTTCTGTTATGAAATTTTATTTATTCCGTTTTACAAAAGGTTATTTTATAGTCAACATAACTAGCTACCCATTCATTATTCTAAAGAGAATCTTCCTAATTCAGATAATTCATACGTCAACTTTTTTTTGTCTTTACTAAAATAAGCATAATATTTCTGGAACGATCGGCTAGCGTATGTGTGTGTGTTCAACTCAGCATTGAAGTATACATACAAGTATACAAGTATTATTCACAATTGATCTAGCAGAAATGCATAACGACAAATTTCCAAAAGGAAATTTTTAAAAAATGCATATCCTCAAGGATGACTATTATTTTCATATATGTAAACAGTAACAGAGATTTCTTTTTACACGTGTCACAGATCAAATGCTTGTAGGTGTAATAAAACGCCGAATTGTTATTGCGTTACGAAATAAAGTCAATCATTTTAAATATCCGCTATCAGCAATAATTTAACACAATTACAATTTTAACGACACTCATTTTTCCGCAAATATATTCAATACATTTAAATTGACCTAATGTTCTTATAAGCAGCCAATAAATATATCTATAATGTGACTAGTCTTTCGAATTTTTGAATCAAAAAGTTGGTTTTAAAAATAGAGTCTTTTCTAAGGAATATTTCGAAATCCTTCGTTTCATTATGAAGTTTTCTTTTTCCTGTCTTGAAATCAATTTTCTCACGGAAAGAAATATTGCAATTTTTTAAATACTTATAATACTCAGGAGATCAATATATTAATGAGAAAGTTTTTGATTATATACGTAAACACAAAACTAAACCAAGAAAATTTAAAAACACACATACACACATTTAAAATTTAAAAAGAAATCTGCCAAACTAAATATTTTCCGAAATGTGCTTTGGGATCTTATAAGTACAACTAAAAAACAGTTTTCAATTTCCTACAAAACACAGACTCAAAAAAATCTCAGGTTTACTTTATAAAACTCTCGAAATTAGCTTTTTGCAAACACATGCTAGAGAACTTAATTATTACTGCGGAGAAAAAAAGCAAGAATAATTTCAATAAATCGTGCTCCACAAAATACTTCAGATCATTCAGAGAGAAACTACAGACCACAAGTACTTCAAAATTTCACCTTAATTAAGTGAAGTAAAAAAATAAGTCTTGGAATGGAGTTAACCAATACTCGAGCCAGAAGCCAGACTTGTAAACGACTTAATAAAGCACTCGATGCGGGTGAGAGATTTTCATTTGAAAGTTTGCGAAACGCGGTGGAATGACCTACCGCCGTTCACTCTCCTCTTTTTTAATATTTGTTTTCGACACGGGGGGAAAATAAATATTAACTCAGTATAACGATGACGAGGTTCTGTTCTGAATCGCATTCTTTCAAAGACGGATTAAAATTTAAATTCTACTATATCTATACGAGAGTACAAGGTGTCTGCAATTAAACTTATCTATCCCAAGCAATCTATGATATAATCTAGTTGTCAAGCCACTGACAACAAAATTATGTGATAACTAGATTATAATAGATTTAATGAGGCCTTGAAAGAGGGTGTTCGCATAGGAATTGCAACTACATGTCACAGTATGCAAAAAAATTACATCTCGAGTAAGTTCGTTCGAGGTACTTACACGGGAAATCTTTTCCACAGACAGATATGCTTTCATATTTAAAAAAATACACAGAGACGTAATTTATTATTAAAATAAATATAATAATGAGGATTATTATTTTTATTTAATAGCAAAAAATAAAGAATGTAGTCTATACCAACGAAATTACGTCGAAGTTTTACTGCATGAGCACTGAACAAAACTGAATTCTTTGTTTTAAATAAAAATACCTCAGCGACACGAAAGCGGATATTGAATACCAATACGCTAAATACTGAAATCTCAGAATTACGTCTCGGTATTGAATGTAGGACATGCCAACAGATGTGAACAGGCAACATGATTTGTCACGAATATAATGACTGAAGAAGCTTTTGAAAAATAAAAATTGGTACAAAGGTAGTTAAAACTGTCTTGCTCTTTGGGTGCGCAAATGAGAGAAAGTCGTTTCCAAAGCATCACTAAAACACACTGATAGTTTGATGATCATCATACCAATTGACACGATTATAATGACTGAAGAAGCTTTTGAAAAATAAAAATTGGTACAAAGGTAGTTAAAACTGTCTTGCTCTTTGGGTGCGTAAATGAGAGAAAGTCGCTTCCAAAGCATCACTAAAACACACTGATAATTCGACGATCATCATACCAATCGTTTCTATTGCAAACTGGTTAATATGAATGAACTTCAAAAGGATACCAAGTCAGAAATGTAGTTTCGAAAGGCACTCTTTGAAAAACCACAAGTTGTAATTTCTAAATAGCGTTGTCGTAGCAGCACACAATGACCACACTTAAGACAGTAAAATTTTAGATAAATTTGAAGATACAATTATAAGTATTGTCAATCCTCCATCAACATGACCTCCTGATAACATGGCGCATGAATTACAAGAACACGATTTTCAGATAGCACGACTTAGCAAAGTTGGACATAGCTCATATTTAGCACGAATTCCTCCATCGCGCTGTTGTGATTGTGTTGTATTAGTTTCGATGGTACACGGGACAAGATTAAGAAAGTTGAATGTACATTTAAATAAATGGTGTGCGTTAAGATTGCCATTTATAGCAGAAATTTAGAAGTAATTGCTACCTATTACATTTTCCCATTTTTTTTTCTAAAATAATTTGATTCAGCTTGATTTATTCAAATACTTAAGTATAATTTCAGTGAAATATATATATAAAAAAAATCAATCATCGTCATAAAATTTAAGTAGAAAAAGAAATATACATAACATTAATACGTTAAATATAACTTAAATTATACGTTAATAATTTAATAGGTAAAATATGCTAACGTATAAATAAATATATCTTTTCTATTCCAGAAGAGAAAACTTCCATAGAGAACAGGATGAAATTTGACCAACTGTATTAAATTAAGATATATAACAGCTATTGCGAGCGGACTTGGTTTTGAGTTGCATTGGATATTGTCAAAGAAGCTAGTACACCACATTAACTTGAGTCTCGATCAAAATATACGTGCGCCTAGATTTTCAATGGAATCGCGATTCACCAACCACGAATTTTAAATTCTTCAGGTTACAACGGCCGTAACTAAATTTCAATGTCCAATTATGTATTTATTTTCTATATCAAAAGTGATAGAAAACATTTGTTAGAACACTTCAGATGTCTAGGAAAAGTACATTTCCTCATTAACACAATTTTTTTTTTTCCATCAATTCAGAAGCCGTATATCTGCAGCATTTTAGTTTTTCACATTGGTTTCTCATTCACACACTCATAACACAGTGCAATTAAAAAAGAAGCACATTATAAAACTATAACAGTATTGTTTTTAACCTTTAACCTGCTTAATTGGAAAAGCCTTTGATATTGTTATAGAAGTGCAGAAATGTTCTGTGAGTAGAAATATTTAATAACACTCGACACAATTTGTTAACCGTCTCTGACAAAAATAATACCCGATTTAAGTACAGTGACAGTGATTGTGGATCATATTTTAGCTCCTTTGATCTACAGGAAACGGTACGGAGAAACCATGCTTGCATACATTTCTACAAAAAAAAGTTTACTAAGTGTTAAATCTAGAGATTTCAGCAGGCCATTAGTTGAGTCTGATAAACGCAAAGTCAAGGACAGAAAAGTGGATTGTGTGTTTATATATGTCATGCACTAAATAAACACAAGTAATTCACTCAAAGGTAAAATGAAATATCAAGTTGTTCTCATGGTGCAATCATATTCAGACAAATTACCACCAACCGACATTTAATGTCCGTAGGGTGAAGTCCCAACCAATTAAAAATAAATAGAAAGTCCGCATAAACATAGAACAGAGACATGATACGAATTTAATAAATGTTTAAGTTACAAAAAAAAAAAAAACGACCTGTCAATGCAAAAAGTAGAAATAAAAATATAAAAAACCTTTTAAATAAACAAAAACTCAAAAAGTATCGCTAGGAAGCCATCATTATGAATAATCATTTAAAATTAGTAACCATTAGTTTAAAAATAGCTCAAACCGAAAAAAGATGGATGCTGAAAGACAAGATTACTTACTTTTTTATAAAGTTACAATTAGCTGTCAAAGCCGCATTATTTTATAATTATCCAATTAAAGGAGAAACAAACGAAAATACTAAAAAGTTATAAGAAAAATCGATATCATTGGTTCATTTCCTTCAGAAACCAATAGCGCTTGGATTCAAACTGTATGATTTATTCAAAGAATCTGCATACAGGTCGAAAAAGGTTCGAATAAAAGGGATATCAGATTATAGAATTCGCAGTTGGGTTACAAAACGCGATATAGAGGTGAGGCACAATTTCAATAAAAAATTTATACAACGGCATAATTTCTGTAATGTTGTTTACGATGTCTGAAAAATAAGGAAATTATAAAATTTCATTTATTCTTTTAAATATCTGCATGTTAAATAAACCCTTACAAACCGTCACTTCGTTAAAATATAACACAAATTTCAATATTCTCTGAAGGAGGACTTATAGAGATTTGACTGAATAATATACTGAAAATCAAATTTTAGTTAAATTCTTTGACAAGTCAAAAAAGTATTGTACTCATAGAGTTCGGTAGAATTTTGCTCCACTTTATACCATTTTGTTTAATGGAATTAATCCTTTCATAACTTTTAAAATGATTTTTTTCACGAATACAACAAATTGGAAGTAAAATAGAGGAGATTGCATTATAAAGGAAATAAATAAATGCTCTATTTCTCAGAGTTTCACAAAAATTGTCTATTTCATAAAAATTCTAAAACAATGTTTTAGAATTTTTACCAACAATTATCAAAAGCACGAAAATTATAACAGCGGTATAATCTTCATCGTGAGGTTAACATCCATCATTTGCTTTGAATAAATTTTACAAGTGTTTCAAAAGTTGAGCAATTCTCAAAGAAGTCAAGATAAAGAATTCTGTAAAAGCCTTATATACCGATTTCAGTTTAATGAACTATGTTCAACAACTTTGCTGCGTTTCCCAGCATTAACTGTATAATGACGCTGCCTGCCAACTTTGTGTAAAACATTTTTTTTCAAAGAAAGCCAAAGGAAGAGAAGGCTATAATCAAAATGTATGGAAGTTCAAAATTGCATCGGTATTTTTTAAAAAGAAATGTAATATTTTTCAAATGGAGAAATAGATACTGGGCCAATGTCCGACATTTGTGAACATTTTTTTTTCGAAGAATAGAAAATTTCATTAGCATGTCATTTTCATAATATATTAAATGAAATTTACTTCCTTTACATAAAGGAAATAAATATTGAATACTACAATCCCTTTTGAAAACAGCATAAAGAGTATTACAAAAAATAAGAAATTCTATCAATTGATTTACCATTCTGTTACTATAATTGAAAATAAATTTCAAAAAGGAAAACTGCGTATCTTCAAAATATTCTACACGATTACTCAAAATGAATGAATTCAAAACTATTTATCGTTAACAATTTTTCTTTATTTTAATCATTTTTATTTCCACAGCTTTTACTACTTTGAAAAATGAACTAAGATAACGGTTGTTTATTTTTTTAAAGTTTAATGCCTGGTTTCGAGCAATACTAAACAACCGGCAGAATAAAATAAATTTTGAAAAGATAATAATTATACTCAAATCACGTAAATACCGCGAAACAGTGGAAGATTACGGTATTTTCATTTTCTGTCTCTTTATCACCAGTAACATCTGCACCGAAAATTAATTTATTACCTTCTAAATGCGTTGGTATTTAAATTACGTCATTTGGCTAATTTTCAACGCGAAGTAAAAGAGCAACTCCTAAATTTTCAAGTAAAATATATGCTTAACCCATATTTAAAACTTATCAAGCATTTATACAAATTTTTTTAAATTTATTTTACTTGTTTCATGTGTGTAAAGGAATTTTGTAATCCATTTTTCACTCACTTCCTGATGGACTGGAGTTTTTAAATTTTGTACACTTTTTTGTTCTGAATGACAATCTGCAAATTTAATATTTTCAGAACTTAATTATCAGTTAACCGATTAATATAATTAAATTTCGAATACATACATGCGAGTACCCTGGTAGTGATTTTGAGAAAAAACAGATTTCAAGGTTCCATAATATGTATAACTAGCAGTAGCCTCACGGCGCTACCCTTGGCAGCATAACTTCAACAAAATGGGAGGGGAGGCACACAATGACATAAAATAAAGTTTTGAAAACCAAATCAAAATAAAATATATATATATATTATTGATTTTGCCGGCTTACTTTTCTTCGCGACAGTGACATTTCAACTATAGGAAAACAGTGTCGAGTACGTTAACACAAAACAATATTAAAAATTACAATGTGAAATTCATTAGAAAGCAAGAAAAATAAGAAATATGTTAAGACACTGCTGGAGATTATAATCGAAGTCATTTAGTAAATATATCATTTCGGAAAGGAAGACTCTTATTTCGTTTACGATTTCCGTGCGCTAAAATCTTACTACCGCTACATCCGAGAGCGTATGATTTCAAGTGCTCTCGGCGACACAAAACAATGCGATTTTTAAAAATGCATACTGGGAAGAAACGATTCAAAGCCGTTGTTCTGTGGATTCTGCGAAAAAAAATCTTTGAGCTCAGCAGGGAAGCAATTAATTAAAAATCACAGGAAAAAGGTATTTTAACCGGTCTTAATCAGGGAGAAATGTTCCAGTTATTACCTTAAAAAATTATGAAAGTGATAACGAAATTAGAATGTCGAATGCAGGAATTTTAGTTTTAATTCTTAAAATGTTTCGAGAAAACTGATTATTTTTTTTAAATTTCAAAAATTTCATTAAAACGAAAATTGTTTGTTCTTTTCGATGGTTTGTCTATTTTCTTCCTATGATTATCAGAAACCATACTGAGGATATAAATGTGCAAAAAAATCAACCAAAACAACACAAAATATTAAATAAAAAATTTTCTACATAAATTTTTAAAATTCGGACTCTGTGGTGTATTGAGGCACCCAATGGCGTAGCTAGGGGGGGGGAATGTAGGGGGTGGTCCTCCACGGACGGAACTTGGAAAGGGGCGGGAAAATCAGACATGTAGAAAAACAGTTTTATAACTAAGAAGAGCAGCTTCACTAGTTCAATTATTGTATACATAAAAAAACTATTGTGATTAATTCATATTTTTTGCCTACTTTTGGTAAATTGTCAATGTGTGAAAGAAAGACAGGTAGTGGATTGTGATTAATTCATATTTTTTCGCTTTCGCAACCTATCTGCTGAGAGCGACGGCGTCAAACGACGAATTGCGTTATTAGATAATTTTTTCCCAGGAATATTTATATATTTTTATTTTGAAGTTTATTTAACTTGTAGAGACAGGACGGCATGTTGCAAATTCGCCTCGAGCGGCAAAAGTTGCAGCTACGCCACTGAAGCCACCATTACCCGTGCGCCATATTTCATGGCTGTTAGTGCAATAGATTCGTCTGGACATCGCACACACAGACAAAAAATACTTCCTTTTATAAGTATAGATAATGAATTTTAAATTAAAGACTGAAGAGGAAAATGTTGAAGCATATAATGATGCAGCTAACCAGGAAAAGTAGCACTTAAATGTAAAACTTAATTGGCATTCTCTTGCCATTTAAAATTATATGCCAGAAGCATATAAATTTAAAATGTATTTTATTATTTACTATGAATTTTGTAACAAATAAAAAAATGTGTTCTTTTACCACACGGAAAAAATTTGAAATCGGAAACTCAAATAATGAAATAATTCAAGGCGATTAGAATTTCTAAAACCGAAACATTTTAGCATGATAATGTTTTAGGCTTGATTCGTCTATATTGCCTTCGTCTGGTTTGATTGCATCAGCCATTGCATTCTATGCGTAGCGATTTCAATAAAGAATGACAACCAAAAAACATTATCATGTTAATAAAGCATTTTTTACCTTGTTAAAATTTTAAAAAGTTATTTGTTCAGAAATGTTTAGTTGATTTCCAAGCTATATTTTCGGCTTTATATGTATTATTTTTAAAAATTCCCGCTTAATTATAGCAACGATAACGTGCACACACACAAAAAAATGTGCATTTAATATCGTCGCAACGTGCACACAGTTACTAAAACACTGAGAAGTAATGTTGTAAAACATACTTAAAAATATTTTTTTAAATTTATTAAAATTAGAGGGGGAAATGAACGGAAATAAAATTGGTATCACTGGAAAACTGATTTTTTTGAATTTTAAAGTGGTGTAAAAATGCATTTGATGCGATAATAACAATTCGATTTTAAAATTAAATGATTTATTGGTTGAGAAAAAGGATTACTTATATTTTGTAATTACTTACAACCGAAATTTTTCTTCAACAAAATTTAACAATTTTGATTTTTCGAATCATCACTGTAAAATTAAAATCAAATTATAAGCATCGTTATGTAGCATAATGCTCAAAAGTTGAGCTAGAAAGTAATGGAGGAAATGAGATATGAGAAATCACAAACTAATGTCGAATAAACCCAGTACTTATTCTGTTGAGGAAATAAGAACTTTCACGCAATCAGATATATAAACAATTACAAAAATAAAACTAATTAATTAAGACCAAAAAATAACTCCAAAAGCAACGAATTTTCCCCACCAACATAAGTAAGTCATTATCTTGATGATTCTAAGCTGCTGTCGATAAAAATTGAAGGAAGAACGCAAGCTTCCCTCTCAAAAACGTTTTATAACGACCGAGTCGTTCATTCAAAATGTAGTACCATAGAAAAGCAAGATGTTTTTTCGAACAAAATTAAAAACAAAAGCATTTTAATTATAATATACAAAAATAAGGACCTTTGATAATGATACGTTTACACATTCAGAATGGTAATTAATTCGCAATTAAAAACGTCAAACCTGAAGGCTCCTGCATTAAGATAAGAAACAGGGTTGTAAAATACATTTTAAAATTTCTTGACAAAAGAACTTTCTCGAAATATTATTTTTCGAAAAAAATCTCTTGCTAAAAATAAATCGAAAGGAAAAAAAACTTATTCAGAAGAAAGTGATATAATATTAAAGAAAGTGATAAATGAAAAAGTATAAATAAATAAATAAAAGTACAGTAGAACCCCGCTAATCCGAAATTCGGGTTAATCCGAACCGATTTTATTTTCGAAAATTATATGCAATTGATAAGATTACCTGAAAAGATTTAAATATACATACCAAAAACAAAAAAGGACATTTTTCAGCATACATAATTTTGTACAAATTATGTATTAAAACAAGAAACCAATGCAATTCGCCGTAAAGATAAGGTCACTTCATACAGGAGCACATACAATTATTCTAATGAAAAGGGGACACATATTCTCTTTCTATTGCTTTTGAATAAAAGAATTCAAGAGATAGAAGTACTGAGTACTTATAACTTACATTTATTTTTTTGCACACATCTTTTTCTTTTCTACTTTTATCGGAATTTCGGGTAATCCGAATTTTCTGCAATCCGAACAGGAACCGGCCCCAATTAGTTCGGATTAAAGGAGTTCTACTGTATAAAAGAAAATGATAAATGAATTCAAACCTTGCGCCAGTGATGCATGCTTTTCTCTGAGCACATGGACTCAGGGGTCCTCTTCGATAATAGCAGTTAATTACCGTTTGGCCTAACTAGGATTTTGATATAGACCTAAATAAAAATTTACTGAATGATTCAAACACTGTTAATTCACATCAGTGGTTCAACAGAAAGTATTCAAGTCAGCAGCCACGAATGTATTAGTATAGAATTTACTAAGCTGCAAATAATCAAATTCCAGGTATGGTACTCAAAAATTCGAATAAGTCAATAGTCCGGAGTGGTAAGTGGGTTATCCACAACGTACGTATAAAATGCAGTACAAGTAAGTTTGATTATTTCCAACCGAGTCGCTCAGAAGCCAATGCGGTTAAGTTTGCAAAGCAAGTTTGATTATTTCCAACCGAGTCGCTCAGAAGCCAATGCGGTCAAGTCCATTTTTTGATATTTTCTGAGTTTTGTAAATTTTAATGGGATAAATAATATTCTTTTTAGTTATTAAAGGATTTACACGTTGCTTCATTAGACGACTTTATAAACTTTTAGTTATCAAATTAATATTGTTACCTTTGCACGTGTGCCAGCGGAGTTATTTTCATCAAAATAGGGGGAAAGTGAAGAATGGAAGGGGTGATGTTTACATTTTTATAGTTCAGCAACTGATTCTGAGAGTACCACCTTTGGACGATTTTACACAGGAAAGAGGTGTCAGGCAATGAGTCATATGAGCGCATTTCCAGAGTTCTTTGTTAGATTCACGCTCAGTAAAATGTAAACATCACCCTTCCTTTCTTCACTTTCCCCCTATTTTGATGAAAATAACTCCGCCCGGCGCATGCGCAAAAGCGCGGAGGGTTTCCGAATCCGTTGCTATACAATACCGAGCGTGATCTCACAAAGAACTCCGTAAATGCGCTCATATGACTCATTGCCTGACACCCCTTTCCGGTGTAAAATCGTCCAAAGGTGGTAGTCTCGGAATCCGTGGTCAGACTATAAGTCAGAAATTTTTAAAAAAATACCATTATTTTTATCATGTTTTTTTCCCTTCCTGGACTAAACCGCATTGGTTTCTGAACGACTCAATTCATGAAACCATTTTATACGTTTCCATATTTCCTAAGAAAATTTTGCTGCTGGATACAAATTAAAAACTCATTTTCGCTTTACATTCCAAAACAGACAATCGGATTTTTCACGGTTTGTTTCAAAAAGAAGGTAACCAGACTACCTTTTCAGAAGAATCCGTTCCAGAGCTTACCATCATTTCAACCAATTTCGACCGTGACACAAATCCGCATCATTCAACGGCCGATTGTGAAAAGTACAATAAAAAAAGGTCATGCCATCCTTTCGTTGTTTCCCCTTGTAAGGTATCTACGTACTTTTGCACGATATTTTTAAAACAATTTATTTTGATTTTTAACGAGCCCACTATTTCACAATATGTCAAGGTCTCCGAAAAAAGAACGGCGTGGTTTCTAAATTTAGATTAGAAACGGTAAACCGAAGAGAAAGAGTAATTCTCCTAAATAAATGTAACGGTTACTATTTGAATTCGGTGATGTTCGGTTTGTTTACTAAGTAACAAATGCTTTCTAAATAGGTCTTTTATAAAACGCAGTTCATTTTATTAAAGAATGATAGAGGAGATGAAAAAAAAATTTGGAGCTGTATTTTCTAAAAAAGCGCCAGAAGAAAAGGTTTGCTTTATCATCATAAAACCGAATTAACAAATAATCGACTTATTATCAATGGTAATTGGAATATAACACACCTTGAAAAAAAAAGTAAAACATTTTCTATTACATTTAAGTATTATTCACCACAAGGACATCTGTCATGATTTATTCTCATATTTTCAAGACAAATCTCCTCTAAATATGGCTTTCTAAAAC
>BGPR01040598.1:0-13899 GCA_013235015.1 Araneus ventricosus | reverse complement strand
GTTTTAGAAAGCCATATTTAGAGGAGATTTGTCTTGAAAATATGAGAATAAATCATGACAGATGTCCTTGTGGTGAATAATACTTAAATGTAATAGAAAATGTTTTACTTTTTTTTTCAAGGTGTGTTATATTCCAATTACCATTGATAATAAGTCGATTATTTGTTAATTCGGTTTTATGATGATAAAGCAAACCTTTTCTTCTGGCGCTTTTTTAGAAAATACAGCTCCAAATTTTTTTTTCATCTCCTCTATCATTCTTTAATAAAATGAACTGCGTTTTATAAAAGACCTATTTAGAAAGCATTTGTTACTTAGTAAACAAACCGAACATCACCGAATTCAAATAGTAACCGTTACATTTATTTAGGAGAATTACTCTTTCTCTTCGGTTTACCGTTTCTAATCTAAATTTAGAAACCACGCCGTTCTTTTTTCGGAGACCTTGACATATTGTGAAATAGTGGGCTCGTTAAAAATCAAAATAAATTGTTTTAAAAATATCGTGCAAAAGTACGTAGATACCTTACAAGGGGAAACAACGAAAGGATGGCATGACCTTTTTTTATTGTACTTTTCACAATCGGCCGTTGAATGATGCGGATTTGTGTCACGGTCGAAATTGGTTGAAATGATGGTAAGCTCTGGAACGGATTCTTCTGAAAAGGTAGTCTGGTTACCTTCTTTTTGAAACAAACCGTGAAAAATCCGATTGTCTGTTTTGGAATGTAAAGCGAAAATGAGTTTTTAATTTGTATCCAGCAGCAAAATTTTCTTAGGAAATATGGAAACGTATAAAATGGTTTCATGAATTGAGTCGTTCAGAAACCAATGCGGTTTAGTCCAGGAAGGGAAAAAAACATGATAAAAATAATGGTATTTTTTTAAAAATTTCTGACTTATAGTCTGACCACGGATTCCGAGACTACCACCTTTGGACGATTTTACACCGGAAAGGGGTGTCAGGCAATGAGTCATATGAGCGCATTTACGGAGTTCTTTGTGAGATCACGCTCGGTATTGTATAGCAACGGATTCGGAAACCCTCCGCGCTTTTGCGCATGCGCCGGGCGGAGTTATTTTCATCAAAATAGGGGGAAAGTGAAGAAAGGAAGGGTGATGTTTACATTTTACTGAGCGTGAATCTAACAAAGAACTCTGGAAATGCGCTCATATGACTCATTGCCTGACACCTCTTTCCTGTGTAAAATCGTCCAAAGGTGGTACTCTCAGAATCAGTTGCTGAACTATAAAAATGTAAACATCACCCCTTCCATTCTTCACTTTCCCCCTATTTTGATGAAAATAACTCCGCTGGCACACGTGCAAAGGTAACAATATTAATTTGATAACTAAAAGTTTATAAAGTCGTCTAATGAAGCAACGTGTAAATCCTTTAATAACTAAAAAGAATATTATTTATCCCATTAAAATTTACAAAACTCAGAAAATATCAAAAAATGGACTTGACCGCATTGGCTTCTGAGCGACTCGGTTGGAAATAATCAAACTTGCTTTGCAAACTTAACCGCATTGGCTTCTGAGCGACTCGGTTGGAAATAATCAAACTTACTTGTACTGCATTTTATACGTACGTTGTGGATAACCCACTTACCACTCCGGACTATTGACTTATTCGAATTTTTGAGTACCATACCTGGAATTTGATTATTTGCAGCTTAGTAAATTCTATACTAATACATTCGTGGCTGCTGACTTGAATACTTTCTGTTGAACCACTGATGTGAATTAACAGTGTTTGAATCATTCAGTAAATTTTTATTTAGGTCTATATCAAAATCCTAGTTAGGCCAAACGGTAATTAACTGCTATTATCGAAGAGGACCCCTGAGTCCATGTGCTCAGAGAAAAGCATGCATCACTGGCGCAAGGTTTGAATTCATTTATCATTTTCTTTTATACAGTAGAACTCCTTTAATCCGAACTAATTGGGGCCGGTTCCTGTTCGGATTGCAGAAAATTCGGATTACCCGAAATTCCGATAAAAGTAGAAAAGAAAAAGATGTGTGCAAAAAAATAAATGTAAGTTATAAGTACTCAGTACTTCTATCTCTTGAATTCTTTTATTCAAAAGCAATAGAAAGAGAATATGTGTCCCCTTTTCATTAGAATAATTGTATGTGCTCCTGTATGAAGTGACCTTATCTTTACGGCGAATTGCATTGGTTTCTTGTTTTAATACATAATTTGTACAAAATTATGTATGCTGAAAAATGTCCTTTTTTGTTTTTGGTATGTATATTTAAATCTTTTCAGGTAATCTTATCAATTGCATATAATTTTCGAAAATAAAATCGGTTCGGATTAACCCGAATTTCGGATTAGCGGGGTTCTACTGTACTTTTATTTATTTATTTATACTTTTTCATTTATCACTTTCTTTAATATTATATCACTTTCTTCTGAATAAGTTTTTTTTCCTTTCGATTTATTTTTAGCAAGAGATTTTTTTCGAAAAATAATATTTCGAGAAAGTTCTTTTGTCAAGAAATTTTAAAATGTATTTTACAACCCTGTTTCTTATCTTAATGCAGGAGCCTTCAGGTTTGACGTTTTTAATTGCGAATTAATTACCATTCTGAATGTGTAAACGTATCATTATCAAAGGTCCTTATTTTTGTATATTATAATTAAAATGCTTTTGTTTTTAATTTTGTTCGAAAAAACATCTTGCTTTTCTATGGTACTACATTTTGAATGAACGACTCGGTCGTTATAAAACGTTTTTGAGAGGGAAGCTTGCGTTCTTCCTTCAATTTTTATCGACAGCAGCTTAGAATCATCAAGATAATGACTTACTTATGTTGGTGGGGAAAATTCGTTGCTTTTGGAGTTATTTTTTGGTCTTAATTAATTAGTTTTATTTTTGTAATTGTTTATATATCTGATTGCGTGAAAGTTCTTATTTCCTCAACAGAATAAGTACTGGGTTTATTCGACATTAGTTTGTGATTTCTCATATCTCATTTCCTCCATTACTTTCTAGCTCAACTTTTGAGCATTATGCTACATAACGATGCTTATAATTTGATTTTAATTTTACAGTGATGATTCGAAAAATCAAAATTGTTAAATTTTGTTGAAGAAAAATTTCGGTTGTAAGTAATTACAAAATATAAGTAATCCTTTTTCTCAACCAATAAATCATTTAATTTTAAAATCGAATTGTTATTATCGCATCAAATGCATTTTTACACCACTTTAAAATTCAAAAAAATCAGTTTTCCAGTGATACCAATTTTATTTCCGTTCATTTCCCCCTCTAATTTTAATAAATTTAAAAAAATATTTTTAAGTATGTTTTACAACATTACTTCTCAGTGTTTTAGTAACTGTGTGCACGTTGCGACGATATTAAATGCACATTTTTTTGTGTGTGTGCACGTTATCGTTGCTATAATTAAGCGGGAATTTTTAAAAATAATACATATAAAGCCGAAAATATAGCTTGGAAATCAACTAAACATTTCTGAACAAATAACTTTTTAAAATTTTAACAAGGTAAAAAATGCTTTATTAACATGATAATGTTTTTTGGTTGTCATTCTTTATTGAAATCGCTACGCATAGAATGCAATGGCTGATGCAATCAAACCAGACGAAGGCAATATAGACGAATCAAGCCTAAAACATTATCATGCTAAAATGTTTCGGTTTTAGAAATTCTAATCGCCTTGAATTATTTCATTATTTGAGTTTCCGATTTCAAATTTTTTCCGTGTGGTAAAAGAACACATTTTTTTATTTGTTACAAAATTCATAGTAAATAATAAAATACATTTTAAATTTATATGCTTCTGGCATATAATTTTAAATGGCAAGAGAATGCCAATTAAGTTTTACATTTAAGTGCTACTTTTCCTGGTTAGCTGCATCATTATATGCTTCAACATTTTCCTCTTCAGTCTTTAATTTAAAATTCATTATCTATACTTATAAAAGGAAGTATTTTTTGTCTGTGTGTGCGATGTCCAGACGAATCTATTGCACTAACAGCCATGAAATATGGCGCACGGGTAATGGTGGCTTCAGTGGCGTAGCTGCAACTTTTGCCGCTCGAGGCGAATTTGCAACATGCCGTCCTGTCTCTACAAGTTAAATAAACTTCAAAATAAAAATATATAAATATTCCTGGGAAAAAATTATCTAATAACGCAATTCGTCGTTTGACGCCGTCGCTCTCAGCAGATAGGTTGCGAAAGCGAAAAAATATGAATTAATCACAATCCACTACCTGTCTTTCTTTCACACATTGACAATTTACCAAAAGTAGGCAAAAAATATGAATTAATCACAATAGTTTTTTTATGTATACAATAATTGAACTAGTGAAGCTGCTCTTCTTAGTTATAAAACTGTTTTTCTACATGTCTGATTTTCCCGCCCCTTTCCAAGTTCCGTCCGTGGAGGACCACCCCCTACATTCCCCCCCCCTAGCTACGCCATTGGGTGCCTCAATACACCACAGAGTCCGAATTTTAAAAATTTATGTAGAAAATTTTTTATTTAATATTTTGTGTTGTTTTGGTTGATTTTTTTGCACATTTATATCCTCAGTATGGTTTCTGATAATCATAGGAAGAAAATAGACAAACCATCGAAAAGAACAAACAATTTTCGTTTTAATGAAATTTTTGAAATTTAAAAAAAATAATCAGTTTTCTCGAAACATTTTAAGAATTAAAACTAAAATTCCTGCATTCGACATTCTAATTTCGTTATCACTTTCATAATTTTTTAAGGTAATAACTGGAACATTTCTCCCTGATTAAGACCGGTTAAAATACCTTTTTCCTGTGATTTTTAATTAATTGCTTCCCTGCTGAGCTCAAAGATTTTTTTTCGCAGAATCCACAGAACAACGGCTTTGAATCGTTTCTTCCCAGTATGCATTTTTAAAAATCGCATTGTTTTGTGTCGCCGAGAGCACTTGAAATCATACGCTCTCGGATGTAGCGGTAGTAAGATTTTAGCGCACGGAAATCGTAAACGAAATAAGAGTCTTCCTTTCCGAAATGATATATTTACTAAATGACTTCGATTATAATCTCCAGCAGTGTCTTAACATATTTCTTATTTTTCTTGCTTTCTAATGAATTTCACATTGTAATTTTTAATATTGTTTTGTGTTAACGTACTCGACACTGTTTTCCTATAGTTGAAATGTCACTGTCGCGAAGAAAAGTAAGCCGGCAAAATCAATAATATATATATATATTTTATTTTGATTTGGTTTTCAAAACTTTATTTTATGTCATTGTGTGCCTCCCCTCCCATTTTGTTGAAGTTATGCTGCCAAGGGTAGCGCCGTGAGGCTACTGCTAGTTATACATATTATGGAACCTTGAAATCTGTTTTTTCTCAAAATCACTACCAGGGTACTCGCATGTATGTATTCGAAATTTAATTATATTAATCGGTTAACTGATAATTAAGTTCTGAAAATATTAAATTTGCAGATTGTCATTCAGAACAAAAAAGTGTACAAAATTTAAAAACTCCAGTCCATCAGGAAGTGAGTGAAAAATGGATTACAAAATTCCTTTACACACATGAAACAAGTAAAATAAATTTAAAAAAATTTGTATAAATGCTTGATAAGTTTTAAATATGGGTTAAGCATATATTTTACTTGAAAATTTAGGAGTTGCTCTTTTACTTCGCGTTGAAAATTAGCCAAATGACGTAATTTAAATACCAACGCATTTAGAAGGTAATAAATTAATTTTCGGTGCAGATGTTACTGGTGATAAAGAGACAGAAAATGAAAATACCGTAATCTTCCACTGTTTCGCGGTATTTACGTGATTTGAGTATAATTATTATCTTTTCAAAATTTATTTTATTCTGCCGGTTGTTTAGTATTGCTCGAAACCAGGCATTAAACTTTAAAAAAATAAACAACCGTTATCTTAGTTCATTTTTCAAAGTAGTAAAAGCTGTGGAAATAAAAATGATTAAAATAAAGAAAAATTGTTAACGATAAATAGTTTTGAATTCATTCATTTTGAGTAATCGTGTAGAATATTTTGAAGATACGCAGTTTTCCTTTTTGAAATTTATTTTCAATTATAGTAACAGAATGGTAAATCAATTGATAGAATTTCTTATTTTTTGTAATACTCTTTATGCTGTTTTCAAAAGGGATTGTAGTATTCAATATTTATTTCCTTTATGTAAAGGAAGTAAATTTCATTTAATATATTATGAAAATGACATGCTAATGAAATTTTCTATTCTTCGAAAAAAAAATGTTCACAAATGTCGGACATTGGCCCAGTATCTATTTCTCCATTTGAAAAATATTACATTTCTTTTTAAAAAATACCGATGCAATTTTGAACTTCCATACATTTTGATTATAGCCTTCTCTTCCTTTGGCTTTCTTTGAAAAAAAATGTTTTACACAAAGTTGGCAGGCAGCGTCATTATACAGTTAATGCTGGGAAACGCAGCAAAGTTGTTGAACATAGTTCATTAAACTGAAATCGGTATATAAGGCTTTTACAGAATTCTTTATCTTGACTTCTTTGAGAATTGCTCAACTTTTGAAACACTTGTAAAATTTATTCAAAGCAAATGATGGATGTTAACCTCACGATGAAGATTATACCGCTGTTATAATTTTCGTGCTTTTGATAATTGTTGGTAAAAATTCTAAAACATTGTTTTAGAATTTTTATGAAATAGACAATTTTTGTGAAACTCTGAGAAATAGAGCATTTATTTATTTCCTTTATAATGCAATCTCCTCTATTTTACTTCCAATTTGTTGTATTCGTGAAAAAAATCATTTTAAAAGTTATGAAAGGATTAATTCCATTAAACAAAATGGTATAAAGTGGAGCAAAATTCTACCGAACTCTATGAGTACAATACTTTTTTGACTTGTCAAAGAATTTAACTAAAATTTGATTTTCAGTATATTATTCAGTCAAATCTCTATAAGTCCTCCTTCAGAGAATATTGAAATTTGTGTTATATTTTAACGAAGTGACGGTTTGTAAGGGTTTATTTAACATGCAGATATTTAAAAGAATAAATGAAATTTTATAATTTCCTTATTTTTCAGACATCGTAAACAACATTACAGAAATTATGCCGTTGTATAAATTTTTTATTGAAATTGTGCCTCACCTCTATATCGCGTTTTGTAACCCAACTGCGAATTCTATAATCTGATATCCCTTTTATTCGAACCTTTTTCGACCTGTATGCAGATTCTTTGAATAAATCATACAGTTTGAATCCAAGCGCTATTGGTTTCTGAAGGAAATGAACCAATGATATCGATTTTTCTTATAACTTTTTAGTATTTTCGTTTGTTTCTCCTTTAATTGGATAATTATAAAATAATGCGGCTTTGACAGCTAATTGTAACTTTATAAAAAAGTAAGTAATCTTGTCTTTCAGCATCCATCTTTTTTCGGTTTGAGCTATTTTTAAACTAATGGTTACTAATTTTAAATGATTATTCATAATGATGGCTTCCTAGCGATACTTTTTGAGTTTTTGTTTATTTAAAAGGTTTTTTATATTTTTATTTCTACTTTTTGCATTGACAGGTCGTTTTTTTTTTTTTTGTAACTTAAACATTTATTAAATTCGTATCATGTCTCTGTTCTATGTTTATGCGGACTTTCTATTTATTTTTAATTGGTTGGGACTTCACCCTACGGACATTAAATGTCGGTTGGTGGTAATTTGTCTGAATATGATTGCACCATGAGAACAACTTGATATTTCATTTTACCTTTGAGTGAATTACTTGTGTTTATTTAGTGCATGACATATATAAACACACAATCCACTTTTCTGTCCTTGACTTTGCGTTTATCAGACTCAACTAATGGCCTGCTGAAATCTCTAGATTTAACACTTAGTAAACTTTTTTTTGTAGAAATGTATGCAAGCATGGTTTCTCCGTACCGTTTCCTGTAGATCAAAGGAGCTAAAATATGATCCACAATCACTGTCACTGTACTTAAATCGGGTATTATTTTTGTCAGAGACGGTTAACAAATTGTGTCGAGTGTTATTAAATATTTCTACTCACAGAACATTTCTGCACTTCTATAACAATATCAAAGGCTTTTCCAATTAAGCAGGTTAAAGGTTAAAAACAATACTGTTATAGTTTTATAATGTGCTTCTTTTTTAATTGCACTGTGTTATGAGTGTGTGAATGAGAAACCAATGTGAAAAACTAAAATGCTGCAGATATACGGCTTCTGAATTGATGGAAAAAAAAAAATTGTGTTAATGAGGAAATGTACTTTTCCTAGACATCTGAAGTGTTCTAACAAATGTTTTCTATCACTTTTGATATAGAAAATAAATACATAATTGGACATTGAAATTTAGTTACGGCCGTTGTAACCTGAAGAATTTAAAATTCGTGGTTGGTGAATCGCGATTCCATTGAAAATCTAGGCGCACGTATATTTTGATCGAGACTCAAGTTAATGTGGTGTACTAGCTTCTTTGACAATATCCAATGCAACTCAAAACCAAGTCCGCTCGCAATAGCTGTTATATATCTTAATTTAATACAGTTGGTCAAATTTCATCCTGTTCTCTATGGAAGTTTTCTCTTCTGGAATAGAAAAGATATATTTATTTATACGTTAGCATATTTTACCTATTAAATTATTAACGTATAATTTAAGTTATATTTAACGTATTAATGTTATGTATATTTCTTTTTCTACTTAAATTTTATGACGATGATTGATTTTTTTTATATATATATTTCACTGAAATTATACTTAAGTATTTGAATAAATCAAGCTGAATCAAATTATTTTAGAAAAAAAAATGGGAAAATGTAATAGGTAGCAATTACTTCTAAATTTCTGCTATAAATGGCAATCTTAACGCACACCATTTATTTAAATGTACATTCAACTTTCTTAATCTTGTCCCGTGTACCATCGAAACTAATACAACACAATCACAACAGCGCGATGGAGGAATTCGTGCTAAATATGAGCTATGTCCAACTTTGCTAAGTCGTGCTATCTGAAAATCGTGTTCTTGTAATTCATGCGCCATGTTATCAGGAGGTCATGTTGATGGAGGATTGACAATACTTATAATTGTATCTTCAAATTTATCTAAAATTTTACTGTCTTAAGTGTGGTCATTGTGTGCTGCTACGACAACGCTATTTAGAAATTACAACTTGTGGTTTTTCAAAGAGTGCCTTTCGAAACTACATTTCTGACTTGGTATCCTTTTGAAGTTCATTCATATTAACCAGTTTGCAATAGAAACGATTGGTATGATGATCGTCGAATTATCAGTGTGTTTTAGTGATGCTTTGGAAGCGACTTTCTCTCATTTACGCACCCAAAGAGCAAGACAGTTTTAACTACCTTTGTACCAATTTTTATTTTTCAAAAGCTTCTTCAGTCATTATAATCGTGTCAATTGGTATGATGATCATCAAACTATCAGTGTGTTTTAGTGATGCTTTGGAAACGACTTTCTCTCATTTGCGCACCCAAAGAGCAAGACAGTTTTAACTACCTTTGTACCAATTTTTATTTTTAAAAAGCTTCTTCAGTCATTATATTCGTGACAAATCATGTTGCCTGTTCACATCTGTTGGCATGTCCTACATTCAATACCGAGACGTAATTCTGAGATTTCAGTATTTAGCGTATTGGTATTCAATATCCGCTTTCGTGTCGCTGAGGTATTTTTATTTAAAACAAAGAATTCAGTTTTGTTCAGTGCTCATGCAGTAAAACTTCGACGTAATTTCGTTGGTATAGACTACATTCTTTATTTTTTGCTATTAAATAAAAATAATAATCCTCATTATTATATTTATTTTAATAATAAATTACGTCTCTGTGTATTTTTTTAAATATGAAAGCATATCTGTCTGTGGAAAAGATTTCCCGTGTAAGTACCTCGAACGAACTTACTCGAGATGTAATTTTTTTGCATACTGTGACATGTAGTTGCAATTCCTATGCGAACACCCTCTTTCAAGGCCTCATTAAATCTATTATAATCTAGTTATCACATAATTTTGTTGTCAGTGGCTTGACAACTAGATTATATCATAGATTGCTTGGGATAGATAAGTTTAATTGCAGACACCTTGTACTCTCGTATAGATATAGTAGAATTTAAATTTTAATCCGTCTTTGAAAGAATGCGATTCAGAACAGAACCTCGTCATCGTTATACTGAGTTAATATTTATTTTCCCCCCGTGTCGAAAACAAATATTAAAAAAGAGGAGAGTGAACGGCGGTAGGTCATTCCACCGCGTTTCGCAAACTTTCAAATGAAAATCTCTCACCCGCATCGAGTGCTTTATTAAGTCGTTTACAAGTCTGGCTTCTGGCTCGAGTATTGGTTAACTCCATTCCAAGACTTATTTTTTTACTTCACTTAATTAAGGTGAAATTTTGAAGTACTTGTGGTCTGTAGTTTCTCTCTGAATGATCTGAAGTATTTTGTGGAGCACGATTTATTGAAATTATTCTTGCTTTTTTTCTCCGCAGTAATAATTAAGTTCTCTAGCATGTGTTTGCAAAAAGCTAATTTCGAGAGTTTTATAAAGTAAACCTGAGATTTTTTTGAGTCTGTGTTTTGTAGGAAATTGAAAACTGTTTTTTAGTTGTACTTATAAGATCCCAAAGCACATTTCGGAAAATATTTAGTTTGGCAGATTTCTTTTTAAATTTTAAATGTGTGTATGTGTGTTTTTAAATTTTCTTGGTTTAGTTTTGTGTTTACGTATATAATCAAAAACTTTCTCATTAATATATTGATCTCCTGAGTATTATAAGTATTTAAAAAATTGCAATATTTCTTTCCGTGAGAAAATTGATTTCAAGACAGGAAAAAGAAAACTTCATAATGAAACGAAGGATTTCGAAATATTCCTTAGAAAAGACTCTATTTTTAAAACCAACTTTTTGATTCAAAAATTCGAAAGACTAGTCACATTATAGATATATTTATTGGCTGCTTATAAGAACATTAGGTCAATTTAAATGTATTGAATATATTTGCGGAAAAATGAGTGTCGTTAAAATTGTAATTGTGTTAAATTATTGCTGATAGCGGATATTTAAAATGATTGACTTTATTTCGTAACGCAATAACAATTCGGCGTTTTATTACACCTACAAGCATTTGATCTGTGACACGTGTAAAAAGAAATCTCTGTTACTGTTTACATATATGAAAATAATAGTCATCCTTGAGGATATGCATTTTTTAAAAATTTCCTTTTGGAAATTTGTCGTTATGCATTTCTGCTAGATCAATTGTGAATAATACTTGTATACTTGTATGTATACTTCAATGCTGAGTTGAACACACACACATACGCTAGCCGATCGTTCCAGAAATATTATGCTTATTTTAGTAAAGACAAAAAAAAGTTGACGTATGAATTATCTGAATTAGGAAGATTCTCTTTAGAATAATGAATGGGTAGCTAGTTATGTTGACTATAAAATAACCTTTTGTAAAACGGAATAAATAAAATTTCATAACAGAAACTTTCAACAAGTATCCGCAATTATATTAACCAATGTATATGTTATCGGCAATGTATAAAAGCCGGCATTCTATAAAATACCTAAGTACTTTATAGAAAGCCGGGCGTTTTTTAGGCAAAGTACGAAATATGAGAATTATTATATACTTTTCCTAGGCATTGTATGTAATACCTAGCCATTTTATAGAAGGACAAATGCCATTTAGGCAAAGTATGAAAAAAAACCATGATAAGGCGTGCATTTAAAAGACATGTATTTCTCAAAAATACAAATGTTATTTTGAAAAATTAATAAGAGTTCCATGAAAAATCTTTCATTCAAAATGCTTAAAGGAAAATGAAAGTTATACATATCAAAGTTTTTGCCTTTCTTATTGAAGATAACAAAAAATGTGAACCTACTTGTTACATCAAGGAAGGAAATAATTTTATTTTGAATTGTTCTTAATTTTATATCTTATAAAATCGAATCGACGATGTATTTCATACTTTTCCGGTTTGTCATTTCGCATTCTATTGAATGCCTAGGAAATGTGTGATGTGTTATTCGGTTCTTACATTGCCGGCCAGTTTTCGGCACTCTATAAAATGCCTAGGTATTCTATAGAATGCCGGCTTTCATACAGTGACAGCGGTATATTCATATAAATCAATAAAAAATAATCTCTAAAGAGAATAAAATAACGAGTAGTAAAAATGTTTGTTTTTAAAATATAGGTTTTATACAATAGGTTTAAGTTATAATAATGGCTTCTATACTTTAAGAATTACCTTTAAACATTTGTAAAATAAAACGCAGAAAGTTGAAATCACGTTCTATCCTTGTGATTTTTCAAAAACTGAAATTTAAATTCTTTTTACTAAATGATATATGATATATTTGAGAAAACGGAAGTTTTTATCCCATGGTTTATAAGTATGATTTCACTTTTCTTTTATAATGTTGCCAATCATTGAAGAATAAGCCTTCTTTCTCCTGAGAAATCTGAGTGCAGCCTGGCCTCAAGGTCAGCTTGTTTGCAAGTTCAAAAATTCCGAAACACCGTTACGATTTAAAATAAATAAAAACATTGCGATGATCGTTGTTTTATGAATTTTTTTATTTTGAATAAAAGAAACAGATAGGTACCGTTAATGCAATTTAAAATCGTGTGATTGTAGTTTGTAGTATTTGTTTTATTAACCAAAATTTTAAATAGGAAGTTTAATCAGAAAAATAACTGCTTTTCGATGCGAATGTAATATTTAAATTTTGACCAGAGTAAATAAAAAATCGGAATGTTCTTAATTCAAAACAAAAATGTTTTAGTTAATGCTTATGTTAAAGTTCAAATTAAAATTGTGCAATTTTTAAACTCATTTCATGCCATGTCACTTACATTTTGTTACATACAATTTGTTAATAACGTGTTACATACACTTTCCGCAATAAGAAGAGCGAAGAAGAAATCACCTGCAAAGAAACACAATTGCTCAAAACAGTTTGTGAGCGTTAAATGGCGAATATTTTAGAATTAAATAAAAAGTACAGCTGTAGTTCGAACAAATCAAGTCATGCCGATAATATATTAAGAATAAGTAGGATGCATTTTTGGTATATATGAATGTAAAGAATAAAAATTAAAGTAAATGACTGTGTTAATACAATATCTATCCAAAAACTCTTAAATGCTTAGTGGAAATAAATTATATGATAAATATGATTAAATTGATTAAGAAATTTTGTAACTGCATTACAAATTTCATTGTGACACAGTTACTGTCTGTCTGCATTTCTGTCTTACTTTTTATTCCGTTTTGAAAGTAAATATTTAATTTGTGGAATAATTTTCCTTATTTCTTTATGTAATACATTATGTGTTGCACCTTCTAACTTCATTACCCAATTAAATTAGATAATTCAAATTATTTTCCGCGTGAAATTACAAATTATCTTTAAGATTCACTACTGTTCTAAAGATAAAAAGAGAACAAATTAACAATTGCTTCTCGACGATTTTTTTGGAAATTGTAAATAATTCAATTTAGGTATTCCATTCCACAAATGAATCAGAAAAAATGTTTCAAAAATAATTTTTTAAAGTATGCAAAGCTCTATAAAAGTGAGTTTTTCATTTTGAAAAATGAGTTTCACAAGACTGTTTTATTCCGTCACATTTTTGTGGTGCGACGTTGAAGAAAATCCCCCCTCCCGATAGCCACCCTAAAAACTCTTCTGATGTAAGATATGTCCGTTAAAAGAAATGAATTCGCACAGTTTTAAAATTCTAACTTTCTGTCTCTTGGGTTAGACAATACTTGTTGTTAGATTGCAAATATTGCATTAACATCATTTTTCGGCTTTGTCAG
>BGPR01040597.1:0-13900 GCA_013235015.1 Araneus ventricosus | reverse complement strand
TTTTTTTTTACCCCAATCGTCATCAGTGGCTTAACAAATCGAAATGGTGCCCGGGGCATGGTATTATTTTTTAGGCCATTTACCATATTTTGCTTTAAACACGGCGTAAACGCATTACTGTTTTGACTCCATGGTGTCCTGTAAAACTGACGGCAGGGGTAACTATAACCCACGATCGCTACGCCACTGCCTATCACGATGAAGAAAATCGAGTATGCATATTTTTTACCCCTTCCATTTGAGTAATTACGCAGCAGCGAAGTGAGAGTAAATGAAGCCCGGGTCATAATATGATTTTTTTCGCCCCCTCCTCATCATCAGTAACTTAGCTTGTGTAAAGGGCGCCCGGGGCATGATATTTCGTGGCCCCCCTCACACTTTAAAAAGTGACATAAACGCATTAACATTTTGCCACCTCGGCCGTGGCGCAGTGAGAGTGGTTGCGCCCGAAAAATATAATTTTTTTATGCCAGTCGTCATCAGTGGTTTAGCAAACGTAAATGGCGCCAGAGGTATGCTATTATTTTTACGCTATCTCATCATATTTTGAATTAAATGTGTAGGTTTTGACTCAATGGCACTCAGGGCATCTATAGCCTCGGTCGCTACGCCGCACTGATACACTCTTACCTCAACAACTGAGGCGAGTATGGAGAGTAGGTGCCAAGCAATCATTGCAGTTAAGGGAGGTAATATCCCTTACTAAGGGATATCTGTTTGTTGTTCAGCCCTATCGAGCAGATAATCATATGTACAAACGCTACTCTTTCGATGCAGCTTTTTTTTTCATTAAATCTATACTGTATGCGTTCTATTCATTTTTGCGCTAGTGTGCTTTCTTCATCCTTAGAGTACAAAATACTGTCTCTGTATTCTGAATTCCATGCCTCTAAGGTTATTTCTAGCAGAATTACTACTACTGCAAACAAAGTCTTTGCTTAAGTTTTGCCCACCAGTGTACATTTAAATATAATATAATAGTATTCAGGCCTACTTAACTGCGTATGATACACAATGTAGATTCTGCCCTATTGCCAACTTGAACTATCACCAACTACTGCGGAAACACTACCAAATTAACTAGTGATAGAGGGGGAGGGGGGAGATTGGTTGGAGCTCACCGGTCCAAAATCTCGAAGACCTAATAAATTTAGTAACATTAACCTAAATGGAAAAAAAAGGAATGATATTAACCTAAATTTCTTGAGCCCCTGGAAGGAAATTTACACAGGGCATTCAAAAAGTAAGTTACACTTGTCCCCCCACAGATGGCAGCTTTGCGAAAAAGAGAGTGAAGCTTGAGCAGACGACGATTGAGTTCCACGGCTTCCAACGGTAGCAATTTCATTCGGATAGGAGACGAGCGACGAAGGTTGACGTGGCGTGGTTTTCGCGCCCTTTGACTTCAAATTTTTTTGTGCCTTCATCTCAGATGGTTTTTTTTCTTTTCATCTCTGCTTTTCTTTTTTTTTTTTTGGTAAACAGGTAAGTTTATCTGTTTCCCATGTTATATCTGCTTAAAATCAAAACGTATTCAATCTTTACCATTTTGACTTCGGATTATGCCTCTACTTTGAACTCTTCCCAACAAATCAGTATGGCTTCTGCTTCAAACAATATGTTCTTTAAAAGTGTCAAGACTCTTAACGAACTTGTTATGCGTCTGGGTAGCCAAAAATATGAAGAAATCAATACCTTTATCACTAATGCAGAGAAAACCAAAAAAATGCCTCAGACAAACCCATTTTGGTCCAAGACTTTATTAAAAAAATCAATTAATCGCCACGAACAAATCGAAAACATGAAATATACCCGACAAGGTAAGATTCAATTTACAACAAAAGACCCAATATGCGCTGTGCAATTGCTCACTCTGGAAAAGTTCATGGGAATAAATGTTGTTACCGATATAATTTGCGAAAATGTATGCGCTAGATTTCTGATTTTTGATATATCTACATCTCCCTCCCCCCCTGGAAGAATTGGCCGTGGAAATCAAAGACATAAATGACTGCATAGTAGTTGAAATGCGACTGTTCTTAAAACTAAATTCAACTAAAGAAATATCAGTTTTGATTATCATTCTTGGTACAACAGTACCAGAAGCAATAAAAATTTGGTTTGTCCATCAAGGCTTACAACAATTCATAGATCAGCCCAGGCAGTGTAATAAATGTTTCTCATTTACGCATCCATCACGCATATGCGACAAGGCAAACATATATTATCTTTGTGGGGTAGTTGACATCGGCCCTTGCCAACAACCTAAGAAATGTATTAATTGTAATGGTTCGCACAATGCTAAATCCAGATCTTGTCCATTTTATGTAAACGAACAAAACATATTGGAATTAAAATGCCGCAACCACATCACCACTTCTGAAGCTAGGCGTATTTTTCAGCAAAAAAATGCTAAATACGCAGAAACTGTGAAAACAATGCCAGCTTTTACAAATCTTGAAGATACTATAAATGCTAAATTTGAGACTCCTCTTAAAGCAATGAATGACAGGTTCGAAAGGTAGATGGCAATCTTTGCGGATATGCTCCAAAAATCTATGCCTGTATTTGCCAAAACCTTTATAAAATTATCGCTCAGTGTGTCGACTCGAGTTCTTCTCTAGTTCGTAAAAAGAAACTTTAGCAATTTGAGCCAAATGTCTGGCTACATCACTTCTTGGGATGCCTGGTGTTGCGAACTTCCCCACACAAGCAAGAGAGGTCGGTCCATTGAACCCTGTGAGGGCCTGCCCGGAAGGGGGAGGACCCTCCTTCAACCTTCCTTGTAAGATTACTCCTTGCTTTAAGCTAGAAAGTCAGTTCTCTCAGCGACGCTCCAGCGTAATGTGTCATTCTTTTCTCAGGACACATTTGGGAACTTAAGTAACGATCTCAAGTGGCCTGGTCTCATTGAGACAGGTACACGTATAGTGAGATACAAATAGAGAACTCATGTGCACTCTGTTGAATGTTGAAGAGAGAGGCACATTATTGTAAGATGAATGTATTGATGAGTGTTTAAAGAAATAGATTGATGTATCATTATATATGCTGAGTATTAAGTGCGTGATTTATTCTGTGTACAGCATAATCTCCATGTCGACAAGAAATAAAAGATGTTGAATCTCAGACAGCGTGTCATCATTTGGATCGGAGATAAGTAGCTTCTCATTTTTACATTTTTGAAGTCTAAATATAGTAGAATAAATATTTTCTCCTGATAAGCTTGTGTAAATAGATTTTACGCAAAGGGGTTCAAAGGATACAGAATACATGCCTATGGGCTAATGTCTTTTGTTGGTGTTTTTTTTCAGTACACAATTCTGGCTGTTTTTTCCTTCTTTTTTCCAACTTTTCACTTGTTCACCGCCATTTTTGCATTTCTTAATCGCTTGTTTTTTTTTTCAGTTGTTTGCTCTCATGATTTTTTTTTATTATCGTTTTTGTGTGAGGAAACAGATTTCCCTATTCTTAATTTTTTTCTAATCCAAATTTCATGTCATTTGTGCAATGGAATTGCCGTAGTCTTAAAAAACAAACGAATTTGGCTTCACCAACCTCCCTTTTGCACTTCTAGCTTCTGGATTTTCCAGGAAACCTTCCTAAAAGCAAAAGGCAATTTTTCGAATCCAAACAAAATCTTTTTCCGTACCCATCGAAGCAATAGACTTGGCGACGGGTTACTAATTGGTATCCCGAAAAATCTGTCTGGAAGAGTTGTTTATAGTAGAATGCTCCAAATCTAGAAATCCTGGTTGTTGAAGTCCATCCTAAGAACCAGTTTCATTATCATAAATATTTATGCACCACATGGATTTAACATCAACCCCATTAAAACTTTCCTCAATAGCCTAAACACTCCGACCTTTATTTTTGGAGATTTTAACTTCTACCATCCTCTTTGAGGGGGGGGGGGGCGTCGGAAATTTCACTTAGCAAGGATTTTGTTGACTGGCTAAACAATTCGAAGTTTACTATTCTTAACACCTGCCCCCTAACTCATACATTAATGCTAGTACATACTCTATCCTCGATCTTAATTTATGCTCTGCTTCCATTTTAAATGAGATCGATTGTTATGTCTTTGATTGCTCATTTGAAAGCAATCATATTCCCATTGTCACTTCTTGGTCAAAACTCCAGAATGCATGCATATATATCAAAACTATCAAATGGAATCCAATCATCAAAAAATCAATAGAAATATTTAACTCATCAGACCAGCCTACTATAAATACGATTACAAGCCAAATTTCTCTGATCATTAGTAATCATACCACAAGTAAAATTCTAGATAATAAAGATTATCCACCATGGTGGAATGCCGTTTGCCATAATTTCCGCCGTCTAAAAAAACATGCATGGAAAAAAGCTAGAAGAAATATATCGAGTTTAAATTGGATCAATTATAAAAAATATAGAAGTAAATTCAAATTTCACTTCAAAAGAGCCAAAGACAATTACTGGAATAGCATTAGTAAAATTTCCCAAAACCCCAGAATGTTCTCAAAAATTCTAAACAAATTGTCTAATTATACGAACCCCAATGTTAAAAATCATGATATCATTTTTCATAATAACCGGTACGTAACCCACCCGAAGACGCAAAGTAACTTATTAGCAAAACATTTTTCAACTCAAACTCATGAAGTTCAGCTTATTCCTCTTGATTATGACAGAGGCAATGAATCCTTAAATAGAAATATTGAATTTTGTGAGCTCAAAAGAGCAATAAAGAAAACTAAAAATTCTACACCCAGGAGCTGATAATATACCGGCACTCTGGTTCAAAAATCTTGTGTGTGTGTGTGTGACGATGCATCCCTTTACAAAATTCTTTTTATGTTTCAACAACAAAAAAAGAATTTTTCTTGCAAAAAAACTGGAAACACGCTATTAATTATTCCAATTCCTAAACCCAATAAAGATAAAACAAAATCAACTTCCTATAGACCAATAGCCCTTACTTCAGTCTTTTGCAAACTTTTTGAACGCATTTTAGCGCATCGTATTACCAATTACCTCACTTGTCAGAAAAAACTGAATTCAAACCAACATGGGTTCTTTCTGTTTAGAGATAATCATACGGCGATCTACAAAATTTTTACTGCGATTCCTGAGGCCCGCAAAAACAAAAAAAATTTTTGTTGGTGTAAGCCTTGATATCAAAAGTGCTTATGATTCTGTACACATTGACGAACTTATCTACAAATGCCTTCAACTGGGTATTACTGGCAAAGTAGCTAAATGGATGCACTACTTTCTGCAAGAAAGATCATTTCAAATTAGATGGCGTAACACTCTTTCTAATACAAACATTCTTTTTAAAGGTCTGCCCCAGGGTAGCGTTCTTTTCCCAATCTTTTTGTAATTTTTCTGAATGATTTTTTTGAGACTTTGGGCGAAAATGTTGAATGTTTTATTTTTGCCGATGATAATTTTGTATACTGCTCTCACCATTCTATGACCTATATCCAAACTAAAATATAGAACACTATGGAACACATATATAATGTGCTCTTATTGGAAATTATCTATCTGTCCAGATAAAAGCGCTATAATTGATTTATCAAACAAAAATCTAACCTTTCTTCCGCGCATAACTTACGCTGGTATTCCACTTATTCCACTTACATGGAATGAATCGATAAAATATATCTTGGAATCCAGTTTGCAAAAAATAATCAAAACGGTCATATCCTTAGAAATTTACGGAGTAAGGCACTTAAAAAAATTAATGGTCTTAAAATATTAGGTTATAAAAGAAACGGCCCAAGAACCAAAAATTTAATAACTATCGCTAATAGCAGCATCCTTAGCCTTTTTTACTATAGTTGTCCTGATATTAATAAATTTCCAGAAACACACTTCAAATCTTGTAATTTCATTCAAACAACGACTCTTAGAATAGCCCTTGGAGTACCAATCTGGACTCCTAACATTACTTTATTAAAGCTAGCAGGGCAGGAAATACTGTCGGTAAAAATCAGACGTTTAACAATTCAATTTTTATCAAACAAATTCCGACTCACCCCTTCTCTACTTTGACCCATACTACTGATAAGTTTAATTTACAGCTGGTTGAAAAAGATGCAGAATCACTCAGAGTCACTTTTCATGATCTTAATTACATTCCAGACCATGTAATAACCCTAACAGTTCTTCCACACTCCAACCCAAACTTGTGTGAATTTTTTCTTAAAGACTTTTATTTTCAAAGCAAAGAAATCTCAGTTTCAATAAACACCACTAGCTTCACTGAATGCATCCAAAGCCTTTTCCCAAATCATTACATTATTGCTACTGACGGTTCGAAATCACATTGTTGCACGTCAATTGCAGGTCTCTCTAATATTCAACATTTTTCTTATCGTATTCATCCTTTAAATTCCGTTTTCACAGCGGAAGTCTTGGCGATTTGCCAAGCATTGGATGAATTAGTAGTTCCTGAAAAGGATATTTTAATACTTTCAGACAGTTATTCGGCACTATCTTCTCTTAAAAACATAAGCTTTCACTCTCCCAAAATCATTCAACGTCTTGCTTCAAAAATTCATGTCAGAAAAAAAAATCTGAATCAAAAAATTTCCCTCTTATGGGTTCCTGGTCATTCCGGGATCTTTTGGAATGAAAAGGCAGACTCTCTTGCAAAGCAAGTTACTGATTCCACGCCATTTATAGACTGGATCGCCTCAGAGGACATTATTTCCAACTTAAAAAAACAGTCAATCCAAATAACGTTTAAAAAACTACCATAAAAGTAAATACCAAGGATTAATTGGAAACGTTCCGGACATTCTAACCATCTCTAAATGGACTGGAAACAGAGTGCAGGACAGACTAATTGTACGCATAATTAACAAAACCATCAAAAACCCAGCTCTCCTTCACAGATTCAACCTTCAGCCCGATCCTTTGTGCATAGTCTGTAATGAAATCTCCTGACAATGGACTCGTCTCCGGGACCAGGGGCAAGGTGTCCCGTAATCAAGAAGTCTGTAATGAAATCAATGATATTTCTCACATTCTACTAAAGTGCAAAAAATATGCATCTTTCAGAGCTATTCTCTGGAATAAATTGAACATCGTCGAACCAAATATTACTTTTGATATCCTTCTGTCTCATGCCTTTACCATCAAGAAACATCTGATTATGTTCATTCAATCCCTCAAGTACTTTGATATTTTTTAGTCGCATCCTTTTGGCATCCAGCCTTTTTGGTACCTTTGTTGCTCTACTTATGTTTTTTTCGCCGTCCGAGACCATCAATTTCGGATTTCTTCTGCATAGAAAGATTGATGGAATGATCTAAGCATCATTATGGAATCGTCTTTTCGGAACGAACTATACTGTGTCTAACTTGGAATTAGGGGATAACAGCCTTTGTTGCTTCAAATCCCATAACTCTTTATTTCAAATTCAAATTCATTCGGATAGGGGTAATCGTTGCTAAGTAGAAAAAAAAAATAACGCGTCAGCTGAAAACATACTCCAACGTTGAAGTACGCGGAATAGTACGTTTTTCATGGGCAAAATAATTTCAAGAGTACGGAGATTCATCGTGAAATATCGGCAGTGCATGTATGGGCCACATGCAATATCACGACCAGCCATGGTGAAATGGTTCCAGCAGCTCGAACCCAGATAGCAATTTTAGTTTGCAGTAAAGTTGCAACAAGTTTGACACGGCAAGAGTGCAAGCTTGAAACAAGTTATTACAAAGGAGTTAGTCACCACGCGTCGAACTCGCTGCAAGCTTGTTGCATCAAACTCATTGCAAATTATAGCAAAAACAGAGTACGCCGACAAACCGCGCGGTTGTCCTGGTACTCTGTTTTTGGATTACTACTCTTTTTTTTGGATTCGAACCCCCGATAACCGTAGCCAATCAGCCAACCGGACTCTGATAGGAGAAGATAGATTGCGCTAATAGATTGTTCATCTACACATTTTATTTTAAACTGTTTTCTTGGATGTCATTAATTTTTTTAAATTTTGTGTTGAGAATATGATTTGAAGTCAAAGAGAAAGCGATTTTCGCTAATAAATACGGTTTGCTAGTAAATTATGAAATTAGGGTTCAAAAGTAATTACTTTTAAAAATATGGAACAAAATGTAAGTTATTATTTTTCAACAAACATTGCCTGTTTTTTAGGTTCAATTTTGTTTATGAACGTTAAAATTTCAAAATTAAGAAAAAGGCGATATATAGTTTTCTTTAAAGTGCGAGTTCTATATTTAATAAAAAGATGGAGAATTTTTCAAATTTTTTTAATAAAAAGTCCTAGTTAGTTTTTTACAAATTATCATCGATTTATTGAATTAATAAAAAGAAGGACGGTCTAGGAGATGCTATTAAAAATCGGATGTTTTTTAAAACAAAGATCAAAACCAGAGATATGCAACTGTATCCAGGTCGTGGTGTGTAAGTGTACTGTATCAACTTTGCAGCAAACTTGTTTTGCAAGTGGGTTGGTCGATTATGCTTTGTTACTTTGCAGGAAGTTTGCTGCAAAGTTGCCGCATCAAGTTTGTTATGACAAGCTAATACAGTCGACGCTCGTTATAACCACCACACATTATAAAGACCATTCCATTATAAAGACCAGTGATAAAATCTCCAACTGTGCTTCCCTCTGCACTATGTTATTTTACTTCCGGTATAACGACCATACAGTGTCGTCTAATCCCAATACAACGCCCGAATTCAGCGGACACTCTTCCTCGTACTTTTCCAAAAAGAACATATTTCTAAACGTAAATGACCTTGATTATTGTATTGCCAAGTTTCGTAGATGTAGTCTTCAGTGTTACAGTTCAAGCTTTGTAGAATTACCACTCACCACAGCGCGGAAATTAGAATAGCCAAGAATAAAATATGTTTCAAGTGCTATTGAGACTTTAAAATGTTTTTTTGAAAGGCAAGAAAATACAGAACATTATTTATCATCTTTAACTGAAATGGAAAATTATGTTTTGCAAAAATCACATTTGCAGAAAAGACAACAATTTCGGTTTTTTTAATTTAAAAAATAAATGTTTTGTAAGCATATAACACCCTTTATTTTCTACTTTAAAATCTGTTTCAGAAATATATTTTTAATTGATAAAATTTTATTTTTAATACCAATGATAAAAAATAATTTGAGTATTTAGTTGGAATCTCTAAAAATCGCCTATTTTTGCGGAACTGCTGAGCGTGCATGTGTACATTTTTTAATTATATCCACTATAGCGACCACTCGTTATAAAGACCTTTTGCTGTGGGACGCAGAGGAGCGTTATAACGAGCGTCGACTGTATCAAGAAAAATCACACTTGATGCAAGTGTACATGCTATCTGGAAAGACGGTCGCACAGACTTAACCGATGCAGAAAGGCCAACAACGGTGAACACATCAGACATGGTGCAGCGAGTGGAAGACATTATTCTCAGCAGTCACAGACAGTGAGCGTCGCACACATTGCACGGGAGTTGGGAATATCCGTTGGCAGTGCTTATTCCATCGTCCGTCACCAACTGGATTATGGCAATTGTGTTCACGATGAATTCCTTATTCTTTGACTTCCGAACACAAAGGAGCAAGGTTTGCGGCTTCCCTGGTATTCCGTCAACGTTATTTTTTACTTTACTCTACGACACACCCTCTGGCTCCAGAGATAGAGATCTCCGGTTTGCAGTTTGGGTGGATGTGCGTAGCAGAATCTTAATTGATTCCAACAATAACAACAAAAAAAGGATTACAGGGAATAACTTACTGTAGCAGCCACCTCACAAACCTTGAGGCTGTTATACAGTCTACTATAAACTATTTACATTCTTAGAAATTACAATTGTACTCGTAGAAAGTTTAAACTCGTGAGTTCAAGGACGATTAAGATCTTGTTGGGAGGGGGACTGTTTCTGAGTCTGAGGAAGAGCCATAATTCATAACAAGTGCTTTGATCATGTTGGAATTTAATAAGGTTCTCATGTCAACGTTATTTTGCGGAAGGCAATGATTTCTTAAGCTGCATCATTACGGGTGATGATACATGGGTGCATCACTTCAACCCAGAAACGAAGCAAGCGTCTATGACATGGTTTATCGCCTATGAGAACAAAATCTAAAGTTCCCCCATCAGCTGTTAGCGTCATGGCTACTGTTTTTTTCGATTGCTAAGGTTATGCGGAAGGGCACAACCATTAATGCTGAGTAGTACTGCGAAACACAAAGAGGTTTGCGCAAAGCTGTAAAAACAAGAGACGTGGAAAGTTAAGCAAAGGCATTGTCCTTTTGCACGACAATGCAAGACCTCACAAGGCACTCAGAACACACATTGTTTGCTTCACAGTCTTGGATGGGAGGTGCGGCGGCATCCACCGTACAGTCCCTATCTGGCGCCCTGCGACTTTCACATGTTCGGAAAACTCAAAGAAAATTCGGGCGGAAGACAATTTTCCATCGATGGCCACGTTCAGACAGCTGTTATAAGCTGGTTCCAGGATCAAGGAGCGATTTCCTATTGTGAGGTCTTGAGAAGCAACAACAGCAGCAACCAAATTCTCACGAGAAAGTCTGACTACACCCCCCCAGATATCTAGCTGGAAGCGATCGGAGAAAAGGAAACCGGCGTCGTTAAAAACCGATCTTGATTACATCACCCGGAAGGGCTTGTTGAAACGCCGCGCCGACTGACCACGGGAGATCACCCAGGTCGTCAGGACCAACGCATTACGTTGTTGCTGATACCAATAGCGAAGCGGGAACCAGGACAGAGATTTGTCTTTGGGGAAACTGTCTCCTCCCCCGACAAATCACTAAGAACTTTAATTTCGACCACGCCTCGGAGGGCAGGGTCAAAGGTGTTTTTAAACTGGAACTCTGGAGGGAAGATCATCAGGAGATCGGTTAGAGATTAAATTCTCGTGATCGAGAATTTGGAAGGCAGCTCTCAGGCTGAGAAGCTGTTGGATCGGGCCTTGTTCCGTGAATTGAAGCCAACCTTTGGCTGATTAAAGCTCGTCGCGAGCTGAAAAGCATCTTAGGAATTCGTCTCGAAGTGATCGTGCCCTACTTCACTGCAATTTATCTTCTTCGGTATTCGGTATAACTCGTTAGTGGTTATACGGCAATATTTGAGCGGTCTAATCCCTCAAATCACTCTTCCGGCCTTCGGACTTTGTACTCGCCTTGAGTAGAACTTTACATTTTACATACGAGTGAATTCATAACAAATCTGCGATTGGATCCAGATTTAAGTTTGACTTGTTTACGCTATCTCGTCCTGAGTTAAGCAGAATTTATTTATGTTGATGTTAATTTGTACATTCCTGTATATAATCAATTCATCAAGAATCTTTAATTAAAAATTAATATCCTGATATTGCTGCGTCTGGTGAAATCCTTCATAGTTTAGTATCACTGAGCTAAGACCCTACACTATCGTCAGGGCATTAAATGAGTACTGCAACGTTCCGATAAATGTCTGCAGAGACTGGAGATTATGCAGAGAAATAGTGTGGTATATGTGTGTCAAATTGTATTGTAGCGCACTTCTTAATAAAGAGTTTTTTGACCTACATTGTTCGAGAGTAACTTACTTTTTGAACGCTCCTAGTAATTAAGCTTGAAAGCATAATTAGTTATGATTAACAGCCGCATTAGATGTCTCGCTCATTCTTCCATTCATTATTTATTCAAATTTTCTTGCCAATATAACACGAGAAAACCAGCGGGAGTGAGCTTCCCTAGACTTTCTCGTTTATACTCATAAACAAAGGTGACATTCCTCCGCGTGCATACAAATTGCAGCCCTTCAGTAACGCCACAAGTAACAAGATTTTATGGAACGTTTTTTGAGAATCAAATTTTATTACAGATACCACACCTCTACGCCAAGCGTTCCATCTGCGAATTCTCAATTTCAACCTTAGGAGTTGTAATAATTTATGCGGCATCAGCGACTTGGTTTCAGGTTCACCACAGTTTACTTCGTAGACCTCGCCAAGACGAAAAGACAACAATACTAATGGAGAAAATATGCCAAGCGACAGTAAGCTACGCCAAGTGCGCGCCAATATACAATCGCAAAACGAAATTTCAACGCCTTTTTTTTTCAACCGATTGAAACGAAAATTGGGCTTGTAAGACCTCGTACCAATTTTTAATTATCGAATTCGTAATGTTTAGAAGTAATTGTGTTCACAAGTATGCAATTATACAGACCGACAGTCAACCCTTTGACAGATTTCGTCCAAAATTTGATAGAAACCTACAAATTATGTTTAAAGATCACATACCAAATTTCATCCATGTAGCTCTAACCGTTTTTGAGTTATCGTGTTCACAAATATAATTCCAAAATTGTGTTTTCCTTATTTAGGGAGTTCCAAAACGTGGGGATTCATCAATATCTTGAGTTCGAATTTTTTGACGATTACAATACTTTCTCTTTGTATACGAGAAAGTAAAAGATGTGAAAATAACAGCAATCAATTTTTCACCTAAGTGTTCAACTGGTGCCCATTCAAACTAATCATGCCCAATAGTCAGGTTGGCTAAGTCTTGGTATACTAGTGAGTGCGACTTTCCCCCTAAAGTTGAAGAACACTACCATACAATGCACATTAAGAACAGTATATGAATCTTTAGACGAACGAGAGGTAGAGACTAAAAAGCTATCAATCATTCATGATTAATTTAATTAATGTGCTATTTCGAAGCTACATGAGGGTTATTTTGGGACAGGTACTGTAATTAGAAAATGTGATGAGGTGAAAAACATGAGTAGTGCCAGTGTGGGGGGAAACCCAGGGTCCCCCTGTTGGGATGCTGTGGCCCCACCCCAACAATGCCAATTTCTGTACCCTGTTCATGCAACGGGCTATTCAACAAGTAGATAAATGAAGATTTGGTGAAAATTTGAGAGGGTCATCTCTACTCCTCTTCCCTTGAACAGCAAGTCGTGCCTCCCCGTCGGGGAGACCCTGCTCCCTAGTCAGGCGGACTCTTTAAGGCCACTTCTGGTGAAGAGGATGACAATTCAATAGACGCAACAAGCAATTTCCCCAAATACTTGACAGAAGTAAGACTCAAACTTGCAATTTTTATATGGTCATGAAGCAGAGATTCTTCCACCAGCTTATTACTGCCCCATCAATTCATGGACGAAATGTCAAGAATACAAACCAAACACATTTTAATATATGCACTTTGGCAAATCTTTATTTATGTTAGGCATAAGATTCTTTAACACAAGTATAGTACAGCATCTTTTGAATAAAAAGAATAATTCTTTTTATAACATGTATACATAAAAGCTCATCATAAGTAAACACACATAAATTATTTCCCGTTCATTTCTCAATAAATACTTCTCCAACAAACCTTCACTTTAAAGAATAAAAAAAAATTATACATTTATGCGAATTCAGAATATGCATAAATTTGCATAGAAGTTCATTTATTTCTATCATTTGGATGATCTGACACACACAGTGGATTTTAAAGCAAAAAAGCATAGCTGTTTTAACATAAAGCAATAATTTCAAAAGTATAAATAACATGAAAAGACACATTAAATGTTCAAAAATAAATAAACTGTTTAGTGCTCAAACAGAAACATAACCATTTCCAAAATGATGGAATTTAATACTATACTTGATAAATATATTAAAAGTAAACCAAAAATACTTTCTCAAAAGTAAAGGCAGATACACATAAGTCTTGCATCATCATTACGACATTTTTAGAAATACAAAATTTTAAATGGAATACCATATAGCAAGGTGTGTCACACAACACATGGTTTTATACAAAGAAAATGGTGGGAAAGTGCAGTATTGATTGAGAATAATTTAAATGTTAAAACAAATGATTTTTCTTATCTTTTTATGATGGTTTTGCCTAACTGAC
>BGPR01040596.1:0-13900 GCA_013235015.1 Araneus ventricosus | reverse complement strand
ATATAAAAAATCAGATTTTTTTTATTTAAATCTGATTTTTAAAAATTTAAATTAGACTTCTTCGACTAAAATCAGATTTTTATAAGAAGCAATGACGATATTGACGCTTCGTAAGTGTCATCTGAACGTAAAGAAAATGTTCATGAACCTTTTCATGTCGGCACTTTTGCTCTTAATACATAATTTATCGAAAAAAGCAGCCAGATTTCAAATTATTTACAGACAAGAAGTCAGAAACACGACGGGAAGTAATTGGCTATTGGCTTCACAATCAAGGTGCAAAAAAATCATGATTTTTTAAAAAAATATAAAAAATCAGATTTTTTTTTATTTAAATCTGATTTTAAAAAATTTAAATTAGACTTTTTCGACTAAAATCAGATTTTTATAAGAAGCAATGAAAATATTGACGCTTCGTAAGTGTCATTTGAACGTAAAGAAAATGTTCTTGAACATTTTCATGTCGGAACTTTTGCTCTTAAAACATAATTTATCGAAAAAAGCAGCCAGATTTCAAGTTATTTACAGACAAGAAGGAAGAAACTCGACGGGAAGTAATTGGCTATTGATTTCACAATCAGGGTGTACAAAAATCATTATTTTTTTTTAAAAAAATAAAAAAATCATATATTTTTTATTTAAATCTGATTTTTTAAATTTAAATTAGACCTTTTCGATTAAAATCAGATTTAAAAACAAATTAAATCAGATTTTTTAAATAAGTTTAACTACTCTATATAGAGAGAGCTGGTAAATACCTAGTTGTTGATAGTATAAATCTGTAAATAAAATATTTCTTTGTTTGGCATGCAAATAACGAAATAAAATAACTATTCTAAAGTATTTTGTCCCAAGTGGATAACTTCGCGAGCAGAGCAGAATTGAACTGACAGATCATATAATGACTTACTTTACAAATTTTAAAACAAAGATTTTAGAAATAAGAAATGAAGCTTTACAGAAATGTTAATCACACGCAATAACAATAATATTTATTTATTTAAGGATTTGAACAGAAATACCAGTTTGGCATTCTTTTCCGCCCCTAATTGATTTCTTAATTTACTATGTACGAAACCAAAGGTTGAAAATATTCTTTCAACCCCTGCAGAAGTGGCCTTTGTGTTCTTATACTGAAAGGCTCCCTTTACTTTATTTTTTTCTTACTTATAAGATTTTTATTAATAAATCTGTGACAATCAGATCTGAGATATTGTTCGCAGGCTGAAAGCCTGTCTTAGACGGGTATAAATCTTCTAGTAGATAAGAATGGTCAGGTGACAATACACCCTAGGGACAAAAATAAAGAAGTAAGGATGTACTGACTAAGAAAAAGTCAGCACTAGTTAGATTTAGATTTTCAAGAGGATTTCTAGAATTAAAAAAATATTATTCATATCAAAGATTTTTTTTAAAAAATCAATTGAGTTAAATCATGATTAAAATCAATTGATTTAAATCATTTACACCATGTTCACAATTAAAGCAAGATTTGAAAAACTGACAAATCCTCGATTTTAAATGAAGCATATTTTTTTCAAGATCGAGCAGAAATTACTGCAAGCTTCTTTCAGCTTCTTCAAGTGATTTTAACTCCGATAATTTGTTTCAAAAACAGTTTTTTTTGTTGATATTCTTGCAGCAATATTTAAGGTTGACTGAACATAGAATTTCAAAAATAAGTGGAATTATTTTTTTAACATCCAAAGATTCAAGACTATATATATATATATATATATATATATATATATATATTAATAAAAGAAAACATAGAATGAAAACATTAAAAACACGTTGTAAAAGAAAAACCAAAATAATAATAAAAAGGAACAAAAACGCCAACATCCGGGACGCGTCATCAGCAAGGGAAATTGGCGCATTCAACGCATTTGTGAAGTTTTTTCCTCATATTTAAATCATTTATAGAATCTATTTTTTCTCACATTTAAATCTTTTTCACAGATTCTATGTTTATCATATTTTGTCCTTTTCCTAAAGTTTACTTCTTTTGAAATTGCACTTCTTCATTTTCAGTATTTTCTTAACTGTTATTGTATTTGTTTCTGGTTTTGTTTATGTTTATATGTTTATATATATATATCAGTATAGCCGAGTTTAAAACATGTTTAATTAATTCAAGCTGAAATTTTAAATAATTATCGTAATTTTTTTTCTTTTATCACAGACTGCTATCACAGAAAGATTATGAACGACTAAATCCATTAATTTTGCGACATAAAATTAGATTGCTTGTAATTAAGCTTAAAGTTTAGTATATAAAGTTGTCATATGTGAAGTTATTTGCTGTAAACGGTACCATGAAAGTTGATATGTTTAAAATTTTAAGTTGATGACCACTATACCACATATGGATCCTGAAGGTGTTAAAAGGTATCCGAACACGTTCGGAGCACTTTTTTCTAAAATTGTGAAATAGAAACACCAAAATATGTTTTTTTAGATTCGAATTTAATAAAGATTAATATTAGAGTATGAATTTTGAGTATAAATTATTACTAATTTACAAAAATCTTTTTCTGCTTTTTAGAGGAAATTCCCAAAAACTTCAAACATGCTAGAGATCAAACTTTTGTAATAATTCAACTAAAACTAATACTAAAATAAACTACATACTATGGACTAGTGCTTGTACGAGAATCTTAACATTCTTTGTATAAATAAAAATTTTAGAGCTAATCGAACAATCATTATAAGATTTTCAGCAAATTTTCCATGTCATTTTTCAGATAAAAGACCATAATTAAAAAAATATTGTTACAATATACATTATTCTAGTACATTCACTAGAGACACATTTGAAGAAAGTGTTCACAAAATTTCAGAACAATCGAACGATAATATAGTTATCATGTTTGAAGTGTGAAAATTATGAATAACATCTAGTTTTGAGAAAAATCAAATTTTAGTTTTGCCACGCGCTTAAATTAAGTATCTAAACTTAAAAAAAAAAATCCTATATAAAAATATACTAACATCATATTAACTTGAAAAAATGCAGTTTAAAAGAATTTTTGACAGGATTCTGTCCTTTAAATGACAACTTCCGGTTAATTAAACGCCCACTTCCGGTTTTCGGATTGTTATAAAACAATTAATATCTCATCTTCTAATTAACGTACCGACAAAAGTAAATATGTTTTAGAAAGGTAAATGAATGAACTATCCAAATCATCAAAAATTTAAAAATGGGAATTTTGGCCGAAAATCGACTTTTCAACGTGTTCGGATACCTAGTGTGAAATTATAAATTTCGGTGCCATGTCTTAATCGGATTTAAAATTCATCACTTTTGAAAAGTAGGTAATTAGTAATTGAGAGAATTCTTAATTTCCCAAATATTAAATAGTGTGGCAAATTCATTAATTTTTTTTCCTAAAAATATTTCGCGATATTTTGGAGATTACCAAAAAGGTATATTCGAAACCGTGCAAATACTGGCATATTTTAATGCATCTATAATGCAAACACCAAAAAACAGCTTGGAAAATTTTCTTTAAGAAGTAACTCTTATTAAGCTGTGTCGATGTAACAACGATCTAGTCATTCCATGTAACAGATACCGTGAGCAATCAATAATACTAATGTTGTATTAAATGCAAAATTAATCTTCAAAAAAGATTTAAGAACTCAAACTGATAAAAAATAAACAGAGATTAAATCATTTAGAATGTTGAACAAGAAACTTTTTTTATCTGTTACTATCCTTCTAAAATGCATGAATCTTTACATTTATCGATTTAATAATAAAGCCATAATAACAGGAATAATATTTGTTTTTTTTTAAAACTCTACCAATAAAATGTAACAAATGATGCTCTTAAAAAAATCATAGCAAATTTCTTGGTAAAAAAAATCTCTAAATACACAGGATAACTACACTGAATTTGTTGTGCAATTAGCTAGTATCCTACTAGTTGTGCAGAAATAAAATAATTTTCTGTATTTTTTAAAAAATCGTAGATAATACATTAAATATTGCGATTTCTTTTATTCAATAGATTAGAGAAAAATCACAACTTACCCGCAGAACTCTGTAACATGAACTATGGGACTTCGACTAACTTTTCTTAAAATCCTTTACAAATAAGTTAAAACCTAAATTTCTGCCTTCTAACACAACCATTTCCACTTCTTAAGCATTTCAAAGTCTATGAAAAGACAAGGAAAAAAAAGTTACTTACTACATCTTTGGAAACCATTGCAATTTGAGAACAAATCAGATATATGTATATATACACATTTATAAAATTCAAGAAAAGAAATGAAAATAATATAAACTATAAAAATACTGTACTGAAAAGCGGCATTCTGGAAATTCCTCTTCAAAGTACAGAATAATTTGCCAAAAGAATTTTTAAAAGCTTTCTAATAAGATTTCATTTAAAAAGTTTTTATAATTTTTCAGAAAAACATTATTCATTTAAACAAATTAGATAAATATCCAGTCGAATGGAGTCGAACTTCTGGCAGAGGAGGAAAAAGACCTAATATTTGGAACTAAATTCCATACAGAGAATGAAGAGCTTATGACTGAACAATGCACTACGATACACATTTTTAATCTGTCTTTATTATTGTCATAAAACTATGTTTCGAAATCAGTTCTGGAGAATTGTGTGACATTCAATAGAGTATCATATACATATGACAGTGAAGATTCGGTCACGAGGGCAATTAGGGGGACCACCAGAAAAGGATGAAGTCGAAAATGGAGTTTCACCCATCCTGTTTCACAGAAAGCTGATAACGAGATGTAACTTTTATCAACGGTTATGGTTAAATGTGGATAATATTTACATGCATTTTCGTAAGCATAGCACAAATATTCGGGGAGATATAAATGTTTCTTTAAAAAATCCCAAATTTTTCCACATGTTTTTTGCTTATAACATGCAGAGTTTTCATTCAAATTATTCGAAATTTGCAGAACACTTGAAAATATGTTACAGAAGTATTGTAGGAAACTTTGAAGTAAATACGTTGACTATTACAGGAAACATGAGTGTTTGTACTAAATAACTTTTTACTGCGTATGTGCGAGACGCAGCGGAATTTTTCTTTCATAACTTCAAAGCTATATATATAGAGAGCAACTTTTTAAAAAAATTCCAGTTCAATCCATTAAAATTCAGAAAGCTGTCGGCATTTCAGTGAGGTGAATTTCAATTTATCTTTAAGAGAAGCTAAATGATGAGGGTTCTTGCACAAACTGATATTCTTTAAATTTGAATCTTCGAACAGTAACATTGAATTTTAGTAAAATTGAATATTCTGAATGCCATGAACACTTATAAATTAAATACATTATTTAAATTGCATTTTTTAGAATACCATTCGAAGCCAATAATCATCGCACATATGTTATATTTAACTAGCAATACGAGTATTGGGGTGGTACAAATTGTTGTAGCTTCTGGTTCAATCGCATTGAAGTTTTTTGAATTTTTAAATGAAACTCAGTAACAAAAATAATTTCAAAGATCTAAAAAGAATGATAAAAATTAAGAAATTCTGTTAATAATTTTTTTATCAGAAAACAAACATCAATTGCGTTTACAATAAAAAGAAGGATTAACCTATATATTTCTAATATAATAGCCCAGATCTGTCTCTCACTGATCCGGTAACGCTCTGACGTCACCAACAATAATTCGCGCCACAGCACTGCGAGACGTTAAACAGCATTATTTCATTGTTAGAGCACCTAAATTTCAGTAATTTCAAATTTAAAAAGTAATTGCTGTTCTAATTTCAAATTTAATAGCTCTAAAATAGTGAAATAAAATTTGCTATGCATTGATATAAAATTTATCTCGCTATGATCAATAGTTCCCGAGAAATTTTAAATTATATTAATCATATATTTCAAATTAATTTCCGTTTTTTAATAGAAAGTAGTAAGTCACGTCAGTGGTATATCATGTGCGTGATATAGTTTGGACGCCACAATGCATGTGATTATTTATTGCAATCGTGATTATAATTTGACAATATTTTTGGCAACGTGTGACAAGCAGAGAAGTTCTTTGTTTTGATTAGAATTTCGAAAAAGAATTCTCTTGAAATTTTAACTTTTGACTTACGTTTCACAAACTGAGAATTTCATGGTTATTGAATAATAATAAAATTGTTAAACAACGATAAATACTTCGCACGGAATGTTGTTTACCAAGGGGTTTTTTGAATAAAGAAATATATAAATAAAAAAATATTTCCTCTCATAAAACATATGTTTATTTTATTTGTTTTCAATCAATGTTAAACATTTATCTCGCATATATATCTATTTAAACACATCAAATTTGACGGAAAATCTCTCGAATGAAGAGGCAATTTGCACCCATCATACCATGACAGGTGATTTTCTAGTTACTTTATAATACGTATTAAAAAGTACGATACAAGACTCTACACCTTAATAAAAATTTAATATGCGACGAAAACTTAAAATTTGAACAGACAACATAATAGAAATAGTGAAAATGAAACTGCAAATGGAAAGGAAAACTGACGATAAAGATTCACGTTAATAATTAATTATTAAACTTGGTAATGAGCGATATATAAAAAGTTTATTCATGAACAATTAATTTTAAATTAAAATATCAACCAAATGTTAGAAAGTAAAAGTATAAGGCAATTCAGAAGTAGTAAGAAGATAAAACTATGAGAGCACAAGATTCTATCTATCAAAATTACATAAACCAATGAAATTTTCATATATAATTTTTTCACTTATTATTATTATGTATAAGTTAATCTGATGATTCACGATTTCCTTAGAAGAATTTTTCTAACTAAAACATCGGCGTGACAGAGAAAACAACATTTAAAAAAATTAAGTCTAGTCTAATGATATCCAGTTAAACTACTAGTTTTAAAGAGTTTTTTAAAGAAAGGAATAACTTTAAAACTTAAAAAAAAAGGCTACTTTCATTAACTAATATTATAGCTGGAACAATTTAACAAATAAGCAAAGCATAATGCAAATATACATACATAATACATTAAAAACACTAAGCAACTTTTCCTGCTAGGCAATTTCTTGTTTTCTTACCTCTGTAAATCCAATTTCCTTACTAATACACTTAGTATACAGTGAAAAAAAATTTCTAATGGCTAAAAAAAATTGACGTCTTAAAAGAAAACTTTCGCCAATTTATTTACAAAGATAGAAAATAATGAAGTATATCGACTGGAACAACTGCCTTCCCGCATCTATAAAGCATTCCCAAACAGACCATTGTTTAAATTGTTAATATATTATTCGTGAGAAGTGTTACTCAGAAAGCTTCGTATCTATACTTGAAATATTTGCATATTATGTTATATTATGCATAAAATTAGTACACCATGTTCTCCGTACTTTAAAAGCAGATTTCATGTTATCGGTATCCCCCCCTACACACACACGAGATCTTATTTTAACATATCAATCATAAATCAATGGGGGGGGGGGCCTAAATTATTTCATTGCTTTTTTGAATTTTCTCATAATTATTAAACCTTAAACGACATTTCAAGTCTTTTGCGATATTAAATCGCTTTTAATGAAATCATCAATACTGTTGTCTGAAAACACTAAAATATTAACACTATAATACTGCACTAAAATACTGAGAATAATGATAGCAAATGAAAGAAATTTAACATTCCAATTTGTTAAAAACCTGGAATACATGATTTCCCTGTTACTTTGCTCATCAGAAAAGGATTTCTCTGTTACATTGCTCATCAGAAAAGGATTTCTCTGTCACTTTGCTCATCAGAAAAGGATTTCCCTGTTACTTAGCTCATCAGAAAAGGATTTGCCTGTTACTTAGCTCATCAGAAAAGGATTTGCCTGTTACTTTTCTCATCAGAAAAGGATTTCCCTGTTACTTTGCTCATCAGAAAAGAACAAACCGAAATGCAATCCGCCGCATTAAATACAATTTCCGTAGATTAAAATAATTTAAGTTCAATAAAATAAATGAGTTCAACGAATTTTTAAAATTGTATTTAATGAAACCGTATTTTTAAAAAATCGAAAGTGTTATGCTATGAAACATAACTTTTATAAGAATTATTAACAGCAATTGTGTAGAGATATATAAATGACTGCAAGGAATATGGGACAAAATATAAAAAATTGACTTTAAGTGTACATTTTTTAATAAAATTAGTTCATTAAAAACATAAAAAAATACGTTAAGTAAATAAGTCGGGACTAAGCAAAATATCGTTATAGACAGTATTGTTATACACAGGTTTCACCCCCCCCCCAATTCGCCTGTTTTTTCTGTACATTATGGAGCATGGGATGTCACCTCCAAGAGGAAAAAAAATCGTGACTGTACTGTACCGGCTTTCTAAAGAGGTAAAATTATTGTTATAGACAGGTGCATCTGAAAAGTGATTATCTTTGTACGCAAGTTCAAAATACATTAAGTAAATAAGAATTCCGTCGGGACTAAGGAAAATATCGTTATAGACAGTATCGTTATACACAGGTTTCACTGTATTATGTTATAAAATGCTTCAAGAGCAACAACATTGCAATGGAATACATTATTTTTAGAGACTCGTTTTAAGAAGCTTCGACATTCCTAAGAGAAGTTGTAAATTTTATTAGTTGATCAAACATTAGACACACACACATTCTTTCCACTGTATGGACGCACTCATGGGAATTATACGCATTCATTCATGCTTTTCAATTTTTTTTGTCAATCTATACATATAAAAGGCAATATTTGTGTGCGTGTGTGCGATGTCCAGACGAATCTATCGCACTTACAGCCTTGAAATTTGGCACACAGGTAGTCTTAAAGGTGACTCGATGCACCTCGAAGCCAGAATTTTTTTGAACTTATTTCTCACTAAAATCGGTTTTGATAATCGTAGGAAGAAAAATAGATAATCATCGGAAAGAACAAACAATTTTCGTTCTAATGCAGTTAGTTTTCACGTAACGTAATTACTAACGTTCTAACGTAATTTACCGAATTTTAAGAATTTTTTGAAAAATAGTCGCTTGTATGTCAATTTCTTATTTCGACTTTCTTAAAATTCTTGCATCCGACGTTCCAATACCGCTATCAATTTCACTTTTTTCCAGCTTATATTTGGAACGTTTATGTTGGATTTAAAACAAGAACCGTTAGAATACCTTTTTCCGTTTTTTTTAAATTAATTTTTCCCTGATCAGTTCAAACAGGTTTTTTTTTTTTTTTTTTTTGCTAGCGATCTTCCCAGCGAGACATTCTCCGTTCCCGGAATGCATTGTTGCAATTTCATTGGTTGGCAGCGAAGAACGCAGGGGACGTCACAACTTTTAACTGAATGACTCAATAATTATTTTCGGCAGTGTCTTAACATGTTTCTTTGTCTCGCATATTTCGCTTGCTGTCTAATAATGATTTTCACGTTGCAATTTTTTAATTGCTGTGGATTAACGTACTCGGTACTGTTTTCCAAATAAACAATAATGTATATCTTTTGCTTTTATTTTGTTTTCAAAACTTTTTCATGTCATTGTGGGCGTTTTTTTCTTTTTTTTTTCTTTTTTCATTTTGTTGAAGTCGTGACGGCACGGGTAACGAAAGCGCGCACTGCTAGTTTAATATAATACATCAGAATGTTGTCATAGAATCTTAATTATTAAATAATAATGCATCCGTGCGCTCTTTACAAACAGATATAAGGTAAAAGGCTCAAAAAACACATTTCAAAAAAATTGTGTTTCCTATCAAAGAAGGAAAAAAAATTTTTTTCCACACAATCTCTCCACAATTACTGTCAGCAGGTTCCAAGAACTCGTGGAGAGGGCACACGGAAGCGAAGCGCATGTCGCCCCCCCCCCCCCCTTCCAGTTCTGGAATGTGCCCCAAGGAACATTCAGTGTTCTTCACTAGAGATTATCTCTCTCCTCCCCATCACCTACCGATTGTATTATCTAAACACATTCATTCATCACATTATGTCCCTCTGAACGAAGCCTCCGTGAGAAATTTGATTTCGCAATACTTACGTACAGGGTGGTCATAAAATTCATCCCCGATATATGAACCCTTAGCGGCCTATCCGCTCAATCAATCGATATGAAATTTCAGATATTGTTATTTGAAGGTATGCGCTCGAGATTGTGACGATTTAAAAGAACACAGCTCTCACGGTTACGGTTACAGTGAAAAAAATTCCAAATTTTCAAATAGCAACACTTACTTTTTTTTCATGGAAACGTGAGCCTCATAGATTATATCTGCCTTCATTTGAACATAACTTCATGCAACTCAGATCCGTGAAACAAGTTCAATGTTCGCATTGAAATTGTCTTCCATTTGAATAGTTGATTATCGCGATGAATAAATGCTAATTTTCATCATAAGTTAATGAGAAATTATTTCAGTGCTGTTCCCACCTGTTCGGGCGCGAAACTAATACTACTTTTAAAAAATGGAATAAAATGTAAAATGAAAAATAAATCCGACAATTAGTCGTTTGATTCTTAAACTAATCTAAGCCCTAAATGTTACTAACAAAACTTTTTTTTATGAAGGGATATGAAGCTGAGGGGAATAAGAGGTACACAGAAGTAACCAACGGGAGTGGTCTCCTCTAAACTTTCTCGTATACTTCTCGAAAAAGGTGCTGTTCCCCTCCCCCCGCGTCGATAAAAAAATTCGAACCTTTTGTAACCCAGGATCCAATGACTATCAGAAAATATTTAGGTAAAGAATCAAATTCAAAGAGATGCGTTCCGATTAAATGCGTACCGATTTCTACTCTTGCTGGCTCAAACACATAGTCACGTAATCCTTCCGCTTGCACAGATTGCTACAAGTACGCATGCGCATGGAGAATCGGATTCGTTGGAGATGCGATTATACAAAAAGACAGACAGTCAACCTTTTGACGGATTTGGCCCAAAATTTGATACGGACCTACATTCATGATGATAAAACTGTGTACCAAATTTTATCCATCTAGCTATTCAAGTTTTTGAGTTATAGCGTTCACATGACCGCGGACATACAGACAGACAGACTTCCCTTTGACGGATTTTCTCCAAAATGTGATAGAAACCTACAAATTATGTTTAAAGACCACATACCAAATTTCATCACCGTAGCTCTAATAGTTTTCGAGTTATCGTGCTCACACATAGACAGACATAATTCCAAAATTGTGTTTTTCGGACTCGGGGAGGTCCAAAACGTGGAGATTCGTCAAAATCTGGAGTTCGAATTTTTTGACGATTACAATACTTTCTCTTTGTATACTTGGTATACGAGAAAGTAAAAAGACTAATCAAAAGGTACGGTAGGAAATAAAGATTGGGAAAAGATGATCTAGATGCGTAACATAAGAACATAAAAGTTTTTGTTGTCAAAGCAAACCATGACAACAATAACACGGTATTTGTTCTCACGGCTGAAGAACATGGGTATTTAAGTGACCATAAATTTAAGTAGATTTATTAAAAATGTAAACTACGTATTCATAATTTATTAAAGATAGTAGGATTTTATTTACTTATTTTGGATTTAAAGGGTACGCGAAGTATCAGAGGTTCCGAATGTCTGTATTACGTTAAAACTGTCTGCAAGCACATCTTGAACAATGTTTTTAACCCTCTAAGCGTTTTGCACGTATTTTCCGTTTCTCATACTGAGTTCAAAAGGAGATAATTCATGTTTATATGTATCATTTATTAAATTACCACGGATAAAATATTCTTAAAATTTCAGAGACTTGTTTAAATCAGACATGACACAGTCTCGGGACAGAAAAAGCCGAACTTCTTAAATACGGAATCGTGCCAAACATAAATACCCAAAATCAAAATAAGTGTAATTAATCTAACAATAAAATAAATAAATTTATACAGAAAGTGCTTAAGACATATAATAATTCTACAATATTTTTAATAATAAAAAAAATAAGAATTATAAAATCGATGCCGAAAAAGCGGAAATCCGCGTTTCCGCGAAAATGAGTCATGTCTGTTAAATGCAAAAAAGATCCAATTATTCAAATTAAAAGCAAATTTTTACGTCTTTAAAGTTAGCACATCAAAATAGCAAACCGCTCAGAGGGTTAAATAAAATTTTGGTTATAAAATTATAATAATTTTATCCTGAAACACATATCTCATTTAATTCAGCTATTAGAAAATCAACAATCCAGAAAAACGAAACATAATTGAAACGATTAAAACATTAGTCTCCACAAATGGCTGCCTGTCTGTCAACACGTTACCCTACAGCTAAACGAAAGAATTTCGTATATGTTTTTTACACCAAAACTGTAGATTTTTATCACATTTGGGACCATACAAGGTGTAAATGATTTAAATCAAATGATTTTTTAAAAAAGATCTTTGATCATGATTAAATCATTGATTTAATCATGATTTAAATCTATTGATTTTTTTAAAAAAAATCTTTGATCTAAATCATTTTTTAAAAAACTCTAGAAATCCTCTTGAAAATCTAAATCTAATTAGTGCTGCCTTTTCCTTAGTCGGTACAACCTTTCTTCTTTATATTTGTCCCTAGGGTGTATCCTCACTTGACCATTCTTATCTACTAGAAGATTTGTGCTCGTCTGAGACGAGCTTTCAGCCTGCCAACAATATCTCAGATCTGATTGTTACAGATTTATTAATAAAAGTCTTATAAGTAATAAAAAAATAAAGTAAAGGGAACATTTCAGTATAAGAACTCTAAGGCCACATCTGCAGGGGTTGAAAGAATATTTTCAGCCTTTGGTTTCGTACATAGTAAATTAAGAAATCAATTAGGAGTGGAAAAGACTGCCAAACTGGCATTTCTGTTCAAATCTTTAAATAAATAAATAATATGATTGTTATTGCGTGTGATTAACATTTCTGTAAAGCTTCATTTCTTTTTTCTAAAATCTTTGTTTTAAAATTTGTAAAGTAAGTCATTATATGATCTGTCAGTTCAATTCTGCTGTGCTCCCGAAGTTATCCACTTGGGACAAAATACTTTAGAATAGTTATTTTATTTCGTTATTTGCATGCCAAACAAAGAAATATTTTATTTACAGATTTATACTATCAACAACTAGGTATTTACCAGCTCTCTCTATATAGAGTAGTTAAACTTATTTAAAAAATCTGATTTAATTTGTTTTTAAATCTGATTTTAATCGAAAAAGTCTAATTTAAATTTTAAAAATCAGATTTAAATAAAAAAATATATGATTTTTTTTTATTTTTTTAAAAAAAATAATGATTTTTGTACACCCTGATTGTGAAATCAATAGCCAATTACTTCCCGTCGAGTTTCTTCCTTCTTGTCTGTAAATAACTTTGAATCTGGCTGCTCTTTTCGATAAATTATGTTTTAAGAGCAAAAGTTCCGACATGAAAAGGTTCATGAACATTTTCTTTACGTTCAGATGACACTTACGAAGCGTCAGCATCTTCATTGCTTCTTATAAAAATCTGATTTTAGTCAAAAAAGTCTAATTTAAATTTTTAAAAATCAGATTTAAATAAAAAAAATCTGATTTTTTATATATTCTTTTAAAATCATGATTTTTTTACACCTTGATTGTGAAGCCAATAGCCAATTACTTCCCGTCGAGTTTCTTCCTTCTTGTCCGTAAATAACTTGAAATCCGGCTGCTTTTTTCGATAAATTATGTTTTAAGAGCAAAAGTTCCGACATGAAAATTTTCATGAACATTTTCTTTACATTCAGATGACACTTACGAAGCGTCAATATCTTCATTGCTTCTTATAAAAATCTGATTTTAGTCGAAAAAGTCTAATTTAAATTTTTAAAAATCAGATTTAAATAAAAAAATGATTTTTTATATTTTTTTTAAAAATCATGATTTTTTTACACCTTGATTGTGAAGCCAA
>BGPR01040595.1:0-13900 GCA_013235015.1 Araneus ventricosus | reverse complement strand
CACCGACATGTAATTTAAATGTAAATATAAGTACTAATAATACTTGGGAGAAACCGGCTCTAAGAAAAATCTAGAGGAACGAAATTCTCTCTTTTTCATTTTGTTTCAATCGCAAAATCAATAATTATAAAAGAATACAGTTAGTATTTTCATTTATAAAAATTTTTGCAAACAATTAACGACCACCGGCTACCAAACAATAATTACCTTGAGCAGTTGTTTCCGAATCGGAGACTTACGGCACAGTACAAAAAGAAAAATTGCAGCTTTGCTCATTTCAATTTAGTTATTGTATGAATCTTCCAAAAAGATAATAATAGTTTTACACTTTGTTATGTCTTGCAGCAGAGGCAAGTTCAAGAAAAGGAAGAATTTCCCAGAGATTGGGAAATTCTTCCCAGAGATAGATCTGTAATTTGCTGCCGTTAGAGCAGAACGGTCATACACGAAGTCATCGTTTTTTGATACAGAAAACAGATATTTTCGCACAATTAACGGTTTCATTTTAATATTGAAACCTTAAAAGGAATGAGGAAAGGTCCAGCAGACGGGGAGAGGGCAATGGGGTGTAGATGCTTCGGGCGCCATTCTTGAGTGACGGCTTCGAGACCAAATGCTCGAGAATTTAGATCGTTTTTGGAAATCAAATAACACGAAGGTAATAGCTAAATGTTCCAGAATTTAGTTCATTTTTACCTTCTCGTATACAAAGAGAAAGTATTGTAATCGTCAAAATATTCGACCTCGAGATTTTGACGAATCTCCACGTTCTAGACCTCCATGAGTGCGAAAAACACAATTTTGGAATTATGTCTGTCTGTGAACACGATAACTATTAGAGATACAGAGATGAAATTTGGTATGCGATCTTTACACATAATTTGTAGGTTTCTATCAAATTGTGGACAAAATCCGTCAACGGGCAATCTATCTGTCTGTCTGTCCGCGTTCATGTGACCACTATAACTCAAAAACTTGAATAGCTAGATGAATAAAATTTGGTACACAGTTTCATCATAAATGTAGATCCGTATCAAATTTTGGACCAAACCCGTCGGAGGGTTAATTGTCTGTCGGTCTGTATAATAGCATATTTTTAATCGCAATAACTTCTTAACAAAATTATTTACATAAATGAAATTTGGTATGTGGCATTATTACCTTAATTGTAGATTTGTGTCCAATTTTTGTGCCAATCTGTTTAAAAAAAGGCGTTCAAATTGCGTCATTAATTTTTCTAATCCGATTCTCCATGTGCATGCGTACTGATAGCAATCTCTGTGCACGCGGAAGCTATAGAGCGAATTACGTCACTTTGTCCTTGAGACGGCAAGAGTGGAACCTAGCAGTGTGTGATAGATGCGTTTTAATCGGTACGCGTCTCTTTGAATTTGAGTCTTTACCTAAATATTTTACAAACACTATAATCTACAATGAAAAACCGTCTGATAGTCATCGGATTCTGGGTTACAATAGGTTCAAATTCTTTTATCCACGCGGGGGGAGGGGAAACAGCAACTTTTGGGGGAAGTATACAAGAAAGTTTAGGGGAGACCACTTCCGCTGGTTTGAGTTCTTAAGCACTCTGCCAATGTGCATGATATTTTCTACTACTATACTCGTTAGTAAATTTGTAACATCAGATCTAAGATATTGTTGGCAAGCTTAAAATCTATCTTAAACGGGTGAAAATCTTTTAGTGACTTACATTAGATAATTGAAATTTGGTATGAGGTCTTATAATCTTAATTGTAGATCTGTGTCCAATTTTCGTTTCAATCGGTAGAAAAAAAGGCGTTCAAATTGTATATTTGGTTTTCTTTGCCATACTGTGCCACAAAAAGAATGTCGCGACCGCTTGGCGCGTTTAGTGCTGGTGTCAGGGAGTATACGAGAAAGTTTAGGGGAGACGACTCCCGCTGATTGAAGTCAAATATCACGAAGATGATGAGTCCGTTACGCGCAGGGGATTTTGCGCAATTCATTAAGTTATGGAATTTGCACTCGGATTTTAGGTTTACTGGAACTTGTCTACCATTGGTTGGAAAATTTGGTGAACAATCAGAGGCAACAGAGAATGCTATTTCTCGATTTGATAAGAAAGTAATTGGTGGACGAGGGTTCTTTTTTTATGGTATTTTCACCATTTTTTCCTCAAGAGTAAATTGAAAATTATCTTATAAAGATACGAAAAGCATCATGAATTTTTTTTATTCCATCGTTCTGATTTTGTCTCATGTTTTCTCTCGTTTCTTCTGCTCCTTGATTTTGAACAGAATAAACGGAATATTCTCTTTTGTCTTTAATGCATTCTCCTTTGAACTTCTCCAAGGCTATTTTTTCCATTGCTTTCACTAGATCTAAATCAAATTCAGATGTTGACATATGACAGGTTGATTACTTTATGATGGGACAACAGTAGTTTGAAACTTTTCGTTCATAAAAATTACACAAAATGCACCGAAAAATCTGTGAATTCATACTTGGATTATAAACCAATACTGGTCACCTATTATTTTGAGAATATAATAATCACTGAATATTTTTTCCCTTTTCACCATGAAGAATTTTAATACAAATTCCTTTCACGCCCCGTTTACCTCTGCTATGCCATTGCACAAGTCAATATATTTTTTAAAAATATTAAAATGTAGGTAAGAAAATTTCAAAATGCATTCATTTCAGCTAAATTCTTTGAAATGAGGAATGTTCAGATTTGTAAAGATTCTTTTTTCTTTTTCTTTCTCTCTTTTTTTTTTCTTTTAATACTTTTTTAGGTACCTTTAGACCTTATAAAATATTGTTGAATAATTTAGCAAATGTATCAAAAACTAAATGAAATGCTGCAGTAATGTTTATCTTGAAGTTAGGATAAATAAAGGAAAGCAAAATTATCCGCTTTCGATATAACTCCGTGAAAATATTTTAAATGATTGGAAATTTCAAAACGATAATACAGTGAACCAGTGGTGAATCTAGGATTCGGGGGGCGGGGGAGCTGAGGTCATAAAAATTTTGTACCGTCGTGACGAATGTCAAACCTCAAGGCTAAAGTAAACCAAAACTGTTTAACTTTACAGACTTTACTCACCTGACAATAAGAATCATAAAGAACAATACAATACTTTCTATAATTTAATAAAAATTACAATGAAATAACTAACCAAAAAATGTCTTCGACCGCGTCAAAGATACAAGTACAAGTGGAATGACTACAAAAATAGGAAAATGTTCGAGCCTGTCCAAACCAGAAAGTAATGTTGAAACGTTTTTATTATTTTTTTAAAAGAGGGAAATTAAGAAAAAACAGTTTTAATAATTTTAAATAATATCAAAAATTCTGGCTTGACTCTGGGGGGTCTGTAGCCCGATAGCCCCCCCCCCCCCGGATTCGCCACTGAAGTGAACACGATAAGATAAAATTTCCACCCAAATCCTCTGGTCCACAAAATCATTCATTTTCCCGCATTACGATCAAAAATACAAAACAAACTCATAAGTAACTGATTGCGACTGATAAATTCTTTTTTAAGCTTAAAAGCTAAATGTCTGTAGATAAAAAAAACACATTTGTTAAGTAAGAGCAATATCATTTTCAAGCATTAGTTTTGCTTCACTTTCTCTCGATTGATTTGTTAGATTAGCATCCTGTTTCAAGGCTACATGAAAACATGAAAATTCAAGCAGACAATGAGACGTGTTCGAGTGTTGCTCGTCGTTTCCCACTAACTACCTTCAAATCTACAAGGTCAAATTTGCAAACCAAGTCGTATTCCAAAGACTCCCTTCCATTGGCGAATGACAAGCGATGATTAATGGTTCGAGCCGAGTTTGCTCCTTTCCCATGATTCGCAGATTGTTCGTCGTGAAAATCATTTACTCGATTGGCTCGCGAACCGTTCGGCTCGTGAGAGTATACGCGCCTTTAGTTGTCATCTGATCATGGTTCATTCCAAAATAGTTCTCACGTGGTTTCAAAACGGGACTTTAATATAACTAAATTAAACTGATGCTACGACGAGACCGAGACATCGGTCGTCTCCAATTTTCAAATTTTTATCAAAGTCACGACAGTTTTTAAATACAATTTTTAAAAAGCAAAGTTTTGAATTTTCAAATTACTGGAAAGAAAAAGGATTCGATTTTGAATATTTTACTGGCTGAAAAAATGTTCAAATAATATAAAAAACACACACATTAAAAAAACAAGTTCTTCTCTTTTTACCGAATCATTTCGATTCCACACTCAATATTGCATATTTATGTAGGTTAATGGTTTACTGAAGAGGTTAAAGGGGAACTACTTAAGAGACGAATGCGCCTTAAATTCAATAGGAAAATTCTATCGATCTTTTCCATTTCATGCAAACAGTCAGCCCAAACCACTTGTTGAACAATCCCGGAAGAGACATAATGAAGAATGACAGGAGAGAACTGCTCCTTGACCTTTAAGTTCTCAATACAACTTAAATGTTTAAACATGAGCATTTAGCCCAACGAGGTTCCAGATTATTTTCAATTCGACAAGGAAACAGAAAATACAACAAATTCCATTCAAGGACAATAGCAATGTTTTTCTTGCTGATTTTCAAATGCTTTGTAGAATTTAAATTATTTTTTTAAAAACTCTCTTTTATATTAAAATGAAATGTATATTCCGATTGAACTTTCAAACAGTATTCGGATATAAATATTTGTACTTGGCACTTTTTTTTCCTTTACCAAGTCATCTTTATGACAGCTATTTTGGAGAAATTAAAGCATTGCTTTATTCTTCAAAATTTTTGCAAATTGTACGACTTTCAACTGAAATTTTTGATTTTCATGCAATTTAAATCGGTTGCAGTAATCAAGACAGAGAATCAATCACCGGTGTTTTGTTTTTTTAACATACAAGGAAAATTTGAACAGGAAAATATGAATTATACTTTATCTGATATTTTCGTTAAAGTTTTCTTTTTCTTTTTTTCCTTTTGTGGTCAAGTAATAAATAGGATCGACATTTATTCCTTAACCATTAAAGGAATATTTTACATTTCTTAAGGTAATTTTTTTTTTTTTTTTAACAAACTTTAATTTTATCGAGTTAAGCATTTTATTAATATTCAAATTAAAGAGCTAATTCTCAGTTCAGCTTGTAATTTCAGCATAAAAACGTCGTTTACAAAAGCATTTTAAATAAATAGCATAATTCCTTTTTGTTGTTATTTAATTCAATTATCTCAAGTATTCAGTCGTGTTTTATTAGTTAAATAATAACAGTTTTAGAAATGTACAATTATGTAAAAACAGATAAAAAAGTAGCTTACACATTGGATAGCATGCACATATCCCGTAGATAGTAGGATATGAACATTTTATACAACTCGGCTAAACCTACACAAATGACGTTTAGCCAGTTTTATCCATGAAAAAGGAATTTTTATAATCACCTTTTACAGGAGGCCTCCAACACTTGCTGGATAATTTTCCCATGTTTTATCCAATAAGTCAGGCAGCCACTACTCCCGGATAGTTGAAGGGAACAGTGAAAACAAAAAAATAACGGAGCAAATGCACTTTTAGGCAGGAAAACAGTGCCTCATGCGGATCATCTGGCGGAAGCTGATACGCCGTAAAAGCACTCCACTCTTTTTTTTTTCTCACTCAACGAAAATAATAAACACGTTGGAAACAACCTGGGCAGCGAAGGCGCGACTTTCCCCAGCGGATTGCAATAGAACGCACCTCCCGCGTTCTTAGGAAAACACATGTGCTATTGGGAAAAACTTGCTGCACTCCGCGAAAGCAGCAGTAGCTGCAGGAAGGGTTGCTTCGGAAATTCGCGCCAAAAAGGTGTCTCGTGATGCTATCAACCGCGCCAAATCGTGGAAATATACCTGTTGTGGAGATGATCTTCGGTAAAATTAAGTTTCGAAGTCGGTCTGAAATTCCTTTTCACCTTGTATTCAGATTGTATGCTAGGTTTGATTTTGGCAGTAAGAAGTGAACATATTTTTTTATATTTCATTTAAATTCCAGATGGATCATTCCTGATTTTTGGAAGATCATCAGGAATCTATCTACAACTGGAAAAGGAATAATAATCCGTCGAATAAAAGATTAAGCTAATATCTTGGAATTGAATTGACAAGAAATTTGACGACTTGAGACCTGAAAACTAGAGACCTGAACTAATGAATTGAGAAGCTTCTGATAATGATTAAACAAACCGAACTACCAAACTTATTATTTTTTGAAAAACTATGTATTTTTTCACTGGATTTCCAAATTATATAATTAAGGGCTTTTTTTTAAAAAATAATACTGATTCGTTGACTGAACGAATACCTTGACCATTTTACAAGCGGTCAATACAAGTAGTTCGCTCTGCGGTAGAAACATAAAATATTAGCCTTTTGTTCATTTAATGTAAATGAAACTATAATGAAGTCAATTACGGATTTAATTACGGATCTCGTTTAATTAATATTTTTTTAAATCTAAATATATTTTCAAATATTTTATAACGACTGATTTCATAATTCAATTTGAATTTTACTTTCTTTAATTGTTATAACATTTTAGATACATTACATTTCAGTTAGGATTTTCTCCTTTTAGGTTCACATTTATAAAAAAAAAAAAGTTCCTTTTATCACTTTTGTAAATTTACAGTGCGGTATATATACTGCTGCCGCTGAAATACAGATACCTCCATTCTAAGTCTACATCATCACTAAAATTGCGCATTGGAAAATCTTTTCATATTTTAACCTTATGTACTTTTTGTACTCTTTGATATAATTCTGGATTGATTGAGAATTCGAAGATCATTAGCAATTTGCAGGACCGTACCAGTGCCGTAACTAGGGTGCAGTCAGGGCACGTGCCCTGGGCGCAATTACGAGGGGGCGCAAAAGTAAGGAATGAATCAATTGTATTTAAGAAAAGTTCGCAAGATTCTTAAAAATTAAAATTGTTTCAACAAGGCGTGGGAAAAGGATGGATGGAAGAAAGGAAGGATGCAGTCTCCTTTACTACCCGGAAACCAGCTCAAGATGCGACAAAACTACAAATAGTTTTATGTTACAGCAGTGGCGAATCCAGGATTCGTGTCTCGGGGGGGGGGGGGCCCGAGGTCATAAAAATTTTGTATAGCCATGACGAATGTCAAACTTCATAGCTTATGTAAACCAAAACACTTTAACTTTATAGACTTTACTCGCCTGACAATAAGAATCATAAAAAAATAATACAATACTTTCGATAATTTAATAAAAAATACAATGAAATAACTAGACAAAAAATGTCTTCGACCGCGTCAACGCTACAAGTACAAGTGGAATGACTAGAAAAGTAGGAAAATTTTCGAACCTGTCAAGCCAGAGAGCAATATTGTCACGTTTCTATTATTTTTTAAAAAAGAGAAATTAAGAACAAACAGTTATCCGGGGGGGCTGCAGCCCGATAGCCCCCCGGATTCGCCACTGCGCTAAGGGGGTAGCACACTTGCTTATATTTCGTGACCAAGGGACAGCAAAACCGCTTCTCGGACGTTTGAGCCGGCTGTGACTGAAAGTGGAAACTCATTTCAAAGAGATGTCCGTTTCAAAAATTTGAGTCCTGGGGAGCGGGAAGATAATTTGAAATAGATTAGTCCCATAGAGTTATCGTGGTTTCTCACGGTAAGACTGATTCATACGGATATCAGCTACTTCGGACACAAATAATTAGCAGAAAAGTATTTCCTAGTATTCCGAAGTATTATTCCTAGTTTCAGTAAGCAGAGAGTGAAGCACGGAAATAAATACCTCTTTTTTGTGTGTTGGGAAGAAGAGCCAGCGGCTTTGAAAAATGAAAGTTCAATTTTTGTGTGTGTGTGTGTGTCTTTACACTGTTTTTAATTCTGAATATTTACATATATTGGCATAATTTTTATATTGAAAATACGGTAGTGGTTTATTTCGAATTTTATTTCGCGAAAGCCAGATGCAGTTGTTTTGCCAAACGGTCAAGATTAGGCTGATAAATACAGAAAGTGAAAGAAAGAAAAGATCGCACGAAGATTTGAAAATACATGCAAATACATTTTATCAGACAGTATGAACAATGAAATCAAGATAAATTAATGCAACTTCTTAAATAATTATCGAGAACAAATATATAATTTAGAGAAATTCATTTTCTGCCGAAATGTGAAGCGCTTTCTTTCTTCACTGAGTTAGATTATTGTCACCAATGAATTTTACTGCCAACAAACACTTAATTTGACTTTACTGTCAAATCATTAAAATATCACCACTCAACGTAAAAAAAGTAATTAAATATGGCAGTCACATTTTTGTGCGTGTTTGTAATTCTTATATTTAGTACATGTTCAAGCATTTTAGAACGAAAGTATTGTATGTGTTTTGATACGAGATCTTTTGGAGAAAGTGACATTGCTTTCAAACTGGAGTGGGTGATTCGATGCCTTAATGACGGGCGATTTAACATTTTCGGAGGTTTGACGCCTTGCAACAAAATCTTAAATTGACATTGAAAAGCATATCTTTTACTTAATTTTCCTTGAATAGCAAGATTTTTTAAATAATTTACATTTTAAATGTGATAAAATTAAAAAAGAAAGTAAGATTTAAAATTCAAATTGTGAAAAATATATATCAAACGTTCTACTACGTTTACAGAAGATTTTTTCCAATAAAATGATTCTCAAATAAAGAAACAAAGTTCCTTCCTCGTACTTTCTTTCTATTGAATATTGCTGTAAAAAGTAATTTTGAAGGTTATTTTTATGTTCATGAGAAGAATTAATTCTCAAAAACGATATTGCCATGCCCATTCACGAAGTTCTTTAGGAATATGATGTCAACACTGTATATCTTTTCATTTATTTCAAAAATGAGAATACAAAAAGGCACATTTTGCAAAATCTCTCCAAATTTAAATTTCAAACAAATCACTTCAATTTTAGTGCTTTAATTTTTAATTAAAATGTGGAGTTTAAACCATCGACTCGATAAAGTTTGGAATGATGTCTTTGCCTATGAAACCTTTCACATTTAGAAGCCCGATCTTACCAGTCGTGTTCCAACAAAAAGGCTTATAACTTTGCTGCCAGATTGCTTTTCCCTCCCCCTTTGCTGCGAAATGCGTTAAATCTGAAAAAATGTTTAATTATTATATTATTTCTTATTTTAGTTTATTATAGCACTTTAATTCTTTATTTACTTTAATTAAAAACGCACAAATTTCCTTATGACGATTTTTATCAATTTCAGTTTTATATTCATTAAAGTGAGTAAATCTAAATTTATAAAATTCCACTTTGCTGCCAACAATCAGCATATTTGTCTCATGCTTTCACCTTATATTGAATGTTAATATTTAGCTACTTTCAAATACACTCAAACATGAATTGATATATTTGTTATTGATGGTATGCTATAAGTTTGGCGGGATCTAACACAATGAAACACAAGACAAGGAAGTTAAAGTGTATGAAATACAACATTACGATTCAAATACTATTTCAAAATTGAAAGAAATAAAAGATGCGGAAACCTCTTTAAGTAGAAGGAAGATAACTGGAACGAAAAACATCTGTAGATGGATTTTACGAAACCATAGTAGCTCATCCCTGTATTTCCAAAAACTATTAAGGAGCGTAGTATTGGACTTTTGAAATTTGAAAGCGATGTTCCTTTTCCTTTTAAGAACAGTGAGAACCCTCTCTTACTAAAAAATAAACGCTTAGAAAAAATAAGTTTCAGAAAAAATTTTAGAATCACCTTTCAAAAGATAAAGAAGAGAGAGGGCGCAATTTTGGTATTTTCCCTGGGCGCCATTTTATGTAGGTACGCCACTGGACCGTACCCAGACAATCCTGCGCCCCGGACAAAACTGCCAAAGCTGCGCACCCCACATCCCTCGCTAAGTGCTAGATTTTTGTTAATTTTTCATCTGCTCTATACTCCTCCGAAAACTATCTTCCTGTATTTTTTTTTTCCTTTCACGGATTTAGCAAATTTTATATCTTCGTATATAAAAAATGATCCTCGTCCGGTCCATCACTCTCCCGCAAGGTGCTCTGTAGCTGTCAGCTATCTAGACCCACAGCAACTAACAATTCCGTAATTTTTAATCGGAAAGAGAAGGATTATTGAATTATTTTTTATTTACACAACAGATTGTTAAAATCTGATTTATAAACTAATTTTAATTTTTTAACTGTCATTTTTGTGATCCTCTGGTGGGGCAAGTCCCGCCTCCATCATCGTTACGGTCCTGGCAATTTGGCGATCCGAAGATTCCGATTCGAAAATGAGGAGATCGGGTTTCACCACTTGATAATTACAGGGGCAGCAGAAATAGTACAAGAAATTTTCACGTTCCTGTAGATCTGTTGGTACTGTGGCGTAGCTGCAACTTTTGCCACCCGGGCCGAACTCGCAATATGCTGCCCTTCCTTCAGAAGTTACACTCTCAAAATAATAATAATAAATTCCAGGGGAAAAAATATTTTATTAGCTACGTAATTCATCGTCCGACGCTCTCAATGTCTGCAGATAGATGTCGCGAAATCGCGCGTCCACCACCAGTGTTTCTTCAAAGCAAAAGCGAAATAAACGAATCAATTACCTCATTTTTTCAGGTACGCGATGATTGAGCTAGTGTCGCTGCTTTTCTTAGTCATAAAATTGCTTTATTACGTGCCTGATTTTTACCACCCCTTTTAAAATGCGCCCGTAGCGAAGAGCCCCCTCCGCTCCCCTTCAATTCCGTCACTCCGTTGGTATTTCCTGTGAAAAGTGAGAAAAGCGAGTTCCCCAAATCCTAAGAAAACGACAATGGACGCGTACAAACCAGTCACGCTACGATTATTTTTGTCCCCTTTCTCAGAGAGGGGACAGAGTTGGCCTACCGCAGAGATAATCTATTAGCGTCCATAGTCTACCTAAGGCTGTGGCTATAGTTTCTAATGAGGTGGCATATTTGAAGTAAAAGTATGTAGTGAATGGAAATACAACTCCTCTGAAAAGAGGAGGGCATTATTCAGAATTCAAAGCAGGGTCGGATTTATGCATTTCTACGCCCGAGGTAAGAGCACTTAAATTTGCGCCCCCCCCCCCCACACACACACGTACACACTGGAGCGTCTCACACAACGCTAGATATAGGCAACGTAAATGTGCCGCCAGTTTATTTAAAGGACAATGCTTTGTACGGTTGTTCAAAAATAATACTGAAATTCTCTCCGATTGTTGTGTTGACCATGGCCTAAGTTGGCCCCATGGGAAATTTGGCCCTGATTCAAAGACAACTTCGCTAAATCTCATGTGTCTGGGCCTCGATTATCAAATAGGCAAAGCAAGTACCTGTCTAGGGCCCACCAAGGACTCAAGATTCTTTTTTTATTATTATTATTTTCAACGTAATTTAACTTTTGCTTTCATTTGATTTACGAGAGCCGTGTTGTCGAACTCATACAAATTACAATCAAGTATCGTTTAAATTTCAGAACCTTATTCTCAGGGGTTTTTTCTTCGTGTTTTCAATTCGCTTGCAGATCAGTGCTGTCCAGTTTGTTTTGCAGGTGACTGACTGATACGCCTGGCAAATTTGACAATGGAGCATTTAAAATTTTTAAAAATGTAACTCTTTTTACCATTTTGTTTAAAATTACTTTTAACCTTTAATTTAAATTTTTTTACGCCAGATATTGAAACTAACTCTCTTGAAGATGAGCGGCAATTAATTATTTTGTTATTTCAGTTTGTTATAATATTGGTTACTTAAAAACTACTTGTAGAGCAGATCCTCGGGAATCCGAACTGATTGGGACTGACCTCTGTTCGGATTATCCAGGAAATTCGATAAAATACTCTTGATATTCCAAATGCAGCAGAGTATTTATTGACTCTAGGTGCTCTGTGAAGACGTACGGAAAGATCTAGCAGCGATTCGTACGGTGCAGCGGCAAACACGTTGAGGGTAAAAAGAAGATATCTGATTTTGTTTCTACTGATTAAGGTGCTGCATTCAATTTTAAAGACAATTCAAATACTTCTTTTAAATTAGGAAGAAACATTAGCTTTGTTTCTGATTCGTAATTGTCATTTTTCCGTAAAATGTCTTCAGAAGATAAAAAAAAGATGTTCGGATTTCCGGGGTTCTACTGTATATAGAATAAATTAAAATCAGTAAAAAATGCCTGGTTTTGGAAGTTGGGGAGGGGCTGTTCCTAAACTTACTGTAGCACAGACTAGAAAAAACCCCACTAATCATAGAAAAATAATTTATTTACCTATTTACAAAATGAAGCCGTTTAGTCGCGCACAAAATATTTGAAAAACTTCCTTGCTAAATTATAATTAATTAAATTCAGATCATTCACATAACGCGAACATCGAGATATAAAATATCTAAAAATAAATTGATAAAGCCGTATTTAGATCTAGTGTTTGAAATATAAGACAGAAAATTGAAATTTCGTTACATTGCGTTGTCTCTATAGGGAGCCAGGAGCGTCTGTTGGAATTCGGGTTGTAAAATATAACAATGCAACAGATTACCTTTTTGCTGTAATTAGAGCAATTTATACCTGTGTGCAGTCTTTCAATTAAGAAGCTTCCTTAATAAAGTACCTTACTTAAGAACGAGTCCTAAGTGCCAGGTTCATCTCGGAATTCGAAAATCTGAATAAATTGATTATAGGGACATGATTATAACCTAATATTTTTTTCATAAAAACTTATTAAAAGCTTTCATTTATTAGTGTACTAAAAAGTAGAATTTTTGACGTGAAAACGGCTTTCCGCTCGTTCTTGTGTGACAAAATACCGTCAGATTTGAATCGCTAATAAGTACGAGACTAATAATGCGAAAAGAATGGTTGACCCCACAACGGATAGATGATATCTGTAAGAGTTTGTCGCATAGTATTTGTTTTGCCCGTGACACCATCGTACCAGTGTAGGCGCATGCGCGATAATGATATGAATTAGTTTTATGTAAGGTTATAAATAAGTGCAGCGTGGAAACGCGCTTATCTAGGAGGTTGATTCTGGTGTCATTTTAAAGAGCTTGAGCAGTATTACTAGGACCCAAAGTGAGACAATTAAAATATTTATCAGAATATAAGTAAAAATCGATATTAAATAGAAAATTTCCAACTCCGCATGTTTTTTGATTATAACATGCAGAGTTTTCTTTTGAATTGTACGAAATTACAGAATACTTGAAAATACGTAAAAAAAAAAAACATTGTATTAAAATTTGAATATTACGGGAAATATGAACATTTGTAGTAAATAATGTTTTACAGCGCATACGCGAAATGTAGTTGCATATACTGTCAACAGATGGCGCCATCAGAAGCTACTCTAATCACAAGTTTATCGGATGTAGCAAGGGTCTGTGGTAGCTGTGATTTATCTATTCTGTAACCATTATACTACTCTGTATAAATATTGTATTAAAGAGATTGATAATTAAATTACATATTAATACGAAACACTTGTTTTATGATTTTATCCAGACGTTTTCACGAAAAATCTACGGGTCAGACCCGAACTGCGCCTTTCTTATGTTTTTTTTTATTCTAATTATTTTCTATTTTTTAGTCTTTGATTCGTAATTTATTATTATAAACTAGAAAATCACCCAGTATGGTATGACGAGTACAAATTTCCTCTTCATTCGAGAGATTTCTCGTCAAATTTGACGTGTTTAAATAGATATATATGCGAGAGAAATGTTTAACATTTATTGAAAACAAATAAAATAAACATATGTTTTTTGACAGGAAATATTTTTTTTTTATTTACATATTTCTTTATTCAAAAAACCTCTTGGTAAACAACATTCCATGTGAAGTATTCTTCGTTGTTTAACAATTTTATTATAATTCAATAAC
>BGPR01040594.1:3086-13900 GCA_013235015.1 Araneus ventricosus | reverse complement strand
CCCCCCCCCTCCCGACCCGAATCCTAGATTCGCCACTGTTTAGTACTCAATATATGCAATAATGGTATGTTTTTTTTTCACTTTTATGATAAATGTTTAATTTTAATTATTGTTTTCACTACTACGCAGTTATATACAGGAATGGCGCTAGAGTTTGCCCGACGGGGATGCCGATTCGCCCGACAGGGGGGACGAGTGTAATGAAATTGGTCTCAAATTTTCGCCAGATTATTATTTATCAACTACAGTTGAATACACCGTACAAAAATTTTTCCCGACGGCATACAAAATATTTCCCCGACGGGGGGGAGGGGTACAGCATCCCCGACAGGGGGCCCTGGCCCCACCCCTGGTTATATACTAGTACTATCTTAAAACAACTTTAAAATTATTACTGCATTTAGTAGCTTTAGAAATCGTAATAATCAAAGTTGTTTATTAAACTTCTATTATACATCGTTTAATGTCAGTACCTTGAGAGACATATAGACGACTGTACTTCTACAATATGAAGCATTCAGCGCTTATCTTTGTTGCTTAGTAAAAAGAGTCCAGTATGCATTTGGAAAAGTGCCCTTCCTTTTCACAGTTTTGGTCCAAAATTCAGACAGCCTTTGAAGGATTTGGTACAAAATTTGTTTGAGATCTACAATTCTGTTAATAAAATAATAAGCCAAATTTCATATGTCTAACTCACTATGTTTTTGAGTTATTGTGTTCACCTATTTGGTCAAAAATCCTATAGAAATCTGGAATTTTAATGATAAGACTACATTCCATATATCTGACGCATGGCCAGCGCTGTTCGCGAACATGGTCATAGATTGGACATTTTAAATCTCATCTAATATTTTAAAATAATCTGATCACCTTTAACAGGAAATAATGTTCCTGAAATACAGAAGAGCTTGCTTTAATTAACGTTGAATTCATTTAAACTGCCTCTACAACTCCTAAAAAGTTGATGTCATTATACATCATTAAATGACTATAAAAAAATAGAATTCTCAAAGATTGTGGGGTTTTTTTTTTGTCCATTAAAACATATAGTTCTGCATGAAAATTTTTTCTGAAATTTCTTTGGTCAAATATGACTGTCACCAAAAACAGCATATACACATCAGGCATGAGATTGCAAAAAAAATGGAAAAAGAGGAAAAGCGCGCGAAATAGAAAAATGGTAAATTATTTAATAAAACACGTGAACAAGACAACGATGAAAACTAGAAGTGGAAAAAAGGCAAAAAAGCGGAAAGCAGCAGATCCTCAGAAGAATCTCATGCCAGATACATACCTCTTTTTAGCACAATTCATTTTCATTTCGATGTAATGCAATGCTCTGAATAATATGCAAAGTTAACTTTAGAAGGTACTAGCAGTACGCGCACGGCGTTGCCCGTGGAATCACGAATTCAACAAAATGAGAGAGACAGAAAAAAAAAAAAAAAAAAAAACCGCCCATAATGACATGAAAAGTTCTGAAAACAAAACAGAAGATACACATTATTGATTTTCCCGCTTATTTTTCTTAGCGATAATGACATTTCAACTGTAGAGAAACAATACAGAGAACGTTAATCCGAAACAATATTAAAAAATTGCAACGTGAAAATTATTATTATACTGCAAGTAAAATATGCGAGACTTAAAACACATTAAGACACTTTCGAACGCACGTCGTTGCCCGTCGGATTAGGACTTCAAAAAAATGAAAAAAAAAAAAAAAATGCCTACAATGACATGAAAAAGTTTTGAAAACAAAAGATACACATTAATGATTGTCCTGTTTATTTTTTTTCGCGCTACAGTACAGAGTACTTTAACCCACAACAATATTGTAAAATTGGAACGTGAAAATAATTATTATACAGCAAGCAAAATATAAAATCGAATCGAAAATAATAATCGAAGTCATTCATTCAGTTGAAGGTTATGACATACCGTGCGCTCTGCCCAGTCAACCAATCAGCAACATTCCGAAGAAGCGCCGCGCGAGGAAACTCGCTAGAGAAAAAATATCTTTCAACTGACCAGGGAAAAATTAATTATAAAAAAACGGGAAAAGATATTTTAACCATTCTTGTTTTAAATCCGACAGAACCGTTGCAGTTATAAAAAAAAATCGAAAATAATAGTGTTATTAGAACGATGGATGCAGCAAATTTAAAAACAAAAATTAAATGGCAAAACTTACTATTTTTTAAAAATTTCTCAAAATTTAGTAAATTATGTTAGACGTTCAAAACAAATTTCATTAGAACGAAAATTGTTCGTTCTATCCGATGGTGCATGGATTGTTTTACAACCATCATTAGGAAAGATATTACGACCGTAAACGTGCCAAAAATGACCTAAAACATAAATAAAAAAATTGTAGATTAAATTTTAAAATTCCGGCTTCGAGGTGCATTCAGTCACCATTACGACTATCTGTGTGCCAAATTTCAAGGCTGTAAGTGCGATAGATTCGTCTGGACATCACACACTGCCTTTCATAAGTATAGATGTGCAAATTCTACGTTTGTTTCTACACTTTCACCTCTCTCTCTTTTTTTCATAGAATTCGAGGCCCAAGTCCACAGAGTACCAGCTGTGTGTGATAGCCAGGAACATGTTAAATCTGGCCACATGGTTTAAACATCCTCACATTAATGTGGAGTGGAAGTTGGGTAATATGCATAGGTAATATATCCATGATACCTGGCACCCCTAGCTAGAGAAAAATTTATGCACCAGTAATCTCAGAACAATTTATGTGTCCTTAGCAATATGTTCTTACATATTCATGTGCATAGCCAAATATAAAGAAATTTGATGCAAAAAATGCTTTTATATATTAACAAAAACATGATTCAAACCGGGTGAAAAGGACTAATAAATTTCAGTAATATTTATTAACTTTCTTTTAAACATCAATAATTCATTACAGACATGACACAGGCTTGGAACGAAAAAAGCTGAACTTCATAAATACGGAATCGTATCAAACGTCAACACCGAGAAGTAAAATAAATATGATTAACTGAACAATAAATGAATAAATTCATACAAAAAGTGCTTCAGATATTAAAAATATTGTAGAATTATTACTTAAAAGAAAATTAATTTGTGAAAAATGAATTACGTATAAAGTTTTGTTAAAATAAAACTATGGTAAAAATTTTCTCACTAAAAAATATGGCAATGTAAAAACTCTTTTTGATTATACATAATTATAAAGACTTTTGTTTCTCATTTTTTGAACTAACAGTTCAAGTTTTCTTTTATGCTCCAGTCTGCTAGTTTCCTCCATTTTCTAAATTTTGCTCTCTTTCTTTGATTTTTTTTCATTGCTATTTTCGTACTATCAAGTTCCTCCTAGTACCATTTGCCTGATGACCTTAAATTTTTGCACGTTACTATCAATAGCATCACGCAAAAAAATCTTTTTTCTACAATATTCAAAAGCAGACTGCTTTTTTCTCATCATTTTGTATTTAACACTCTAAATTGAAGAATATGTTTCAATATACATTCTTCCTGATCTCTTATCTATTAAATCTGACATTATTTTGAATGTGCACAAAGCGCATAGTTTTGGTTTGCGTACTATACACGTCTTTTGTGAGCGCACCCTCCTCCCCCAATGCATTACCAAAACTTTTAATGCAAATTTACATCAATCCCAAGAATGACAAAATTCGATTAAATTGCCGAAAACGTTGAAATCCGCGTTTCCGCACTAATGTGTCATGTCTGTGTTGATAGATAAACGTTAAGGAACGAAAACTAAAAAAAAAATAAAACAAAATAACTAACAAAAATGAAGAAAAGAATGTTAAAAAGAATACGAAAATAAAATGGCTTCCTTCACGGATAGCTAACGATCTTTTTTTTCCCACGAAATTCGGATAGGAAGAAATTCGTGGAAGATTTTCCTTTATCCAATCAATATTCGGAATGAATTCTGATTGGATGGAACGAAAGACGATTGGACGAAAGAAAAGAATACAACCTTCAGGTAATCCTCCCAATGAAGCACCTTTCCCCTATTTTGTTCTTTTTTTTTGTTTTTGTGTGTGTCTTGTTGTTTGTCCAATTAAAATGTTCCGAGTCTAAGGCAATCAATGTTTGTTCAAATAGAGTAAAAGTGCATAGCACTGGGACTCAATCTGGTTATGTAATCTTTGTTGTTGTGATTCTTCCCAATGCTAAACTTTGACCCCAAAGCGCGGCAAAACATCGATACATAACTCGGACGCTGAGCGGCTTTCGGGTGGATTCCGTAATATCTTACGAATTCGAAACTCTTTCGCTTTAGAGCCATACGCAAAATTTTCACATGGCGCAAAGCTTTTGTTTTCGTGAGCAAGGCCCGCCCCCCCAACACATTAACAAAAATTTTAATGCAGATTGTGTATCGATCCCAAGAAGGATTAAATTCGATGCCGAAAAAGCGGAAACCCGCTTTTCCGCGGAAATTTGTCATGTCTGTCATTATCATGCTTAATAACACATTTATAAACAAATACATATTGCTTTTCAATATTTATTTTGAGTCCAATGGACAAATTACGGCTTCATTTGATAGGCAAGTTTCCTATTATTGTGACACCCCAAAACAATCGCCTAATGGAAAAACCAACTCGGTGTCATAAAATACCCCTCGTATAGCTCCCAAACAGAATTCTATCTTTTATATCAGAAACAACGAAATCGCTGTCCATCTTGAAAAATATACAGGATTTCATGCTAATCAAAACAGTTAATTCTAGAATCTGAGCGATTCTTGTAATCATGAATCCCCCTCCCCTTCTTGTTGCAATAGTTCTTTAACAAGAGGAAGAAATCCGTCTTCAGGATAAAATTTTAATCACTGTATTAAGATATTTAAGAATAAATATATATTTTTAAACCATTAAAGAATAAAACACTTTCACTCTGGCCTGTGTAAAGCATTTCTGTAATGAATTCTTGGTCTGTCTCTACAGTCAGTAGGCACAAGATCCGCTCAGACTGCATTGGCCAGGTTGCGTAGGGGACACATTAAAAGCTTAAAATTCATCGATAAGGAAAAGACTTTTTCTTCTTGCCCTTTTTCCTGTCCTGCTTCTCCTGCCCATATCATTGACTGTATCAGCGCCTCTGCGAGGCAGCTGTGGAATGAGGAGAGCAAAGGACTTGTTAGAGCGACATGGTGTCATGGACCTGGTCTAATCTTGGGCCAGGGGGACATGAAACAACATTCTTTTGAAATTTTACTATCATGTCAATTTCATAAAGAAGGAAGCTAGACACACATAAGAAATGTTATGTTCAAGCGTTATTGATGAGAAGATTTTAATTTGCATATTTCTGTATTCCTGTTCTAATGAATCTATAAAATAATTACGCTCCGAAATCGGTGACGGTCACGTGCTTTGGCTATGTGCCAAAGAGATTCAGACGGTTTGTCTACAAATTAGCATTCACTGCAAACAGAATACCGTTACGATTTAATATCAAACTAGCTGCTTGGTTTTTTTACAGGTTTTTTTTTTTTTTTTTTTTTTTCTAAAGCTGCGTTTAGTAGTTTTTTTTTCTTTTATGTTGCCGAACTCCATTAGTATCAAACAGAAGTTATACTAGAATTAATTTATTTTTCCACTTCTCGGATATCTTTACTTTCGTTTTCGTTAAAAGGGTTCTTTTTCGTACTTAATTTTGGAATTGAATATTTATATATTTCGCATTTAATATTTTTTCCTTAACTGTTCTTATACTGAAGGGTTCCCTTTACTTAAAGATTTTCATTAATCAATTTAGCATTTTTTTCCCTTTTGTATTTGGAAATGCATTTTTTTTTCTGTTATTGGATTTTGCATTGTTTTTACCCAGACAAAACGAAAGTAATTGTTAAAAATAAAGTTATTAACAGAACAAAAGTTAGTGTCAATTGATTCATCAGTTCTGTGTTTCATGTCCTTTTGATTTCTTAAGCACTCTCCCAATGTGCACGCGATTTCCTATTACAACTTTTGTTAGTAAATCTATGACAATCAGATCCGAGATACTGTTGGTGAGCTAAAAGCCCATCTTAGACGGGCGCAAATCTTCTAGTCTTAAATTAGTTTAGGTTAAATTAATGTCCCGTTTTGAAGCAACACGAGGGCTATTTAGGGACGGACCTCGTAATTTTGAACCACAGTCAGATGACGAGGACGACACCTGAGCTGGTACCCCCTCTCCAAACTTCCGTGCCACACCAAAGGGAGGACATTTGGCCACTACGCATGATTTAACGTGCAATAGGCCCCATACAAGGCGAATCTTCAGTGGAATCGGGTTTCGAACCTGCGACCCTCCACTCCCAGGGTCGAGACCTTACCACTAGGCTACTGCAGCCACCTAGTCTAAGAAGAATAGTAATGTTTGAAATAAATACAGTATTTTCAAACTGCCGAAGATATGAGTAATGGAATGTCAGGCATTCTGATGAACAGAAACAAGGAAACTATGAAATTAAGAGCAACACCACTATATCTCCTTCAAATGATAACTATTTCTTACACTCGTTTTGAATTATCACTACAACTTCACAAATTACTAACTTGCATTTTGACCAACTAACTGATGGCTATGTGTTCACCGAATGCCAAAGAAAATATTTTGTACCAATGCTTAATGAAGAATTGGTGTATATCTGGCAGCCAGTTTGGAAAAAAAAGAGAGAGAGGGGGGTCTAGAAACTTTGGCACCACAATCCACTCTCAAGTTATGGAATCTCAGGTTCATTTGTAGTGGTTTAATGACACAAGAGCTACATATATTAAACTGTACTGTGCAAAATACGTACAGGATCTCCGTTTCCTGAACCAAGGATAAAAAGATGGGAAAGCTTGTCACCAGTTGCCATTTGAACAACAACTAGCGAACAGCAAGCCTTTTTCAATCAGCATTAAGTTTTGTCAGTGGCATTGTTGCTCATTTTGAAAACTAAAAAACTGTGAAGGATTTGTTAAAGTCAACTTTAATTATTTCTAATAAGTAACAATTAATTGATCTTTTTACCTTTGGAACAACAGAAAAAAAATACAGAACAGCATGCAATGAACAATGGAATAGCAAAGATAAATAGCCCCTGAGGTATAATTTTTTCAACCACAGCTGTCAACATGGCACAGAAAGGGTACATGACACCTATGGCATCATTTTTGCCCTCTCATTGTATCTGGCTTTGGAAAATGGTATAAATGCAACAATGTTTTTATCTCTGCGGTGTCCCCTAAGATTGGCCGTAGAGAAATGCATTTCTCCTTGCCCCCCTCCCCCATCACTACACCAGTGGCAATGAAGTAAACAAAGCAAATAATAGAAGCCAATAATAACCACTCACAAAGACAATACATGTAAAGTTTTTTTATTGAACATCTGAACGCTGAAACTTAATTTTAATTTTCAACTACAGATATAAATCATGTCTTCAGGGAATCATAAAAAAAGTTAAGCTCATTGACATACAAAGTATTAAGAGCATATTTATCAGTAAAACACATTCTGTCAGCCATTTGTTCTACCCAAGGAAATAAAGTTATTTGTATAAATTTTAAAATAAAGTGAATTCAACACTTTCACTAAAAAAAAAGGATTTATACTAGAAAAAAACTGATTAATAAACATTTGGTCTGAGCAAAGAAAGTTCCCTTTATATATTTTTCATAATACTCATAACTATTAAGTCATTCAGTTCAAACTCTGAATTTTATGTACTAGTTCAATAGCGATCTCGGGTGTCAAAATTGTACACTGGCAAATCCAGGGAGGGAGGGGGGGGGGCTATGGGGCTGCAGCCTCCTCCAGAGCTAAACCAAAATTCTTGATTTTTTTTCAAATCACAATAGCAGCTTGTTCTTAATCTCGTTTTTTTAAAAAAATAATCGTGGCATCACTGCTATCTGGCTTGACAGGCTAAAAAAATCTTTCTGCTTTTGTAGTCATTCCACCCGTACTTGCAGCGTTAAAGCGGCCGAAAACATTTCTTGGCTAATTATTTAATGGTGTTTCTGCTAAATAATCAAAAGTACTGCAGTGTCCTCGATTTTTATTGTTAGGTGAGCAAAGTTAAAGTGATTTGACTTGCATAAGCCACAAGGTCACGACGATACAAAATTTTTATTACTTCAGCCACCTCCAGACCAAAATCCTGGATTCGCCACTGAAATTGTATTTTTAAACAGCACAATAAGAAATGTGTAGGGGGGAAAAGTAAGTAAAATGCGAGAATTTCAAATTAATATGAGCTTCATTTCTGAGGTACTAAAAAATTGCTTATTTGATGAAAAAAGATTGCAAAAATCTGGCACTTCAAAGCCATATGTTCAAGGCAATTGGTAAAAAGTTGCACATTCAATACTAGAATTTTAACTGGTTGAACAAATGGCTCAAGAAGAGTGCACACTTATTCATTTCAAATACAAAACAGCATTAATAATCTATTACTATTATTTGCTTATTGTTTATTTAAGATAATTTTTATCATCAAAAATGTATAAAATTATTTCAATGAATTTAATTCTTAATTGACAATTGTTTAATTTCAAGTCTCTGAAACAAAATAAGAGTCCTTTCCTTTTTTGTTCTTTTTTAAAAAAGCTCCCAAATGAGTTGCAAATTTAATAAAACAATTATATAGGGTAGCAGCTCACGATGCATTTCACATTGTGATTTTGGTACATTAGAAATACATAAACAAATAACCCAATTTCTTACTCCTAGAAAATTATGGCCATGCTATCGAGAAGCATTAGAGGAATAATACCAGATTTTACTCTCATCTAAACTATTTTAATCCCCATTTCATTTAATTTCCCTTCTCATGCAAATAATACATTTTTTAGAACTTTTACGTCACACACACACAAAAATTATTAAATGTAAACATTTTTTTTTTACTAAATATGTCAACAGGGTTCGTACACATTTCCTTAAAAGAAAATCAAGGACTTTTAAGGACTAAAAAAACCAAAAAATAAAGACCTCTAAATTGAATCAACGAATTGTCGCACGCATTTTTAAATAAATTTAAATTTCTTTAGTAATTTTTAAGTCATAAATAGCCCCAGACAGCTTAATAAATTCATGATTTACACGCTGAAAAATATATGAAGCATCTTTTAAATTTTCTATTTCCAGCGCCATGTTCACTGAAAAACCTCATTGTCCATGTGACAGTATTAATACCATTTTGATAATCTTCCAAACTTTTTCATAATGATTATTGCTAAAATAAGTTTGTAAAAAATTATCAAGGGAATCACTCTTTGGATTGAAAGAAGTAAATTCAAATGAATTTGGCTGTACAATATTTAACAGAAAATCTGCATAGAGTAACAAAACTTTGTTGCAATCTTTTCCCAAAATACATTTATTTTGCGACAATACAATCAATACCTTTTTCATTTTTTCCTGTGCTTTTTCAGGATATCCAGCCATTACTCGTGGATCAATGCAAATCACAGGTCTTACTAATGCGTAATTCACAGGACATTTATGCATGAAATGTTTTATCATTGTTATGATGTTTTTCTGACTATCCTGTCTGAGTGTGAAAACATCCTTGTCTGCTAATTCCTTATTTTTTATCTTTTCTTTTAGTTTCTCTGCAGCAAATCCTAAATACACTTAACTTTTATCATTATACAATTTTGGGTCACTAAAGTTGAATTTGCATAAAGTCTCAGGTTTCTCAATTCTTTCATTCTCTGGTTTCAAAATTTTGAAATGTTGAATGCAATCATTAACAAGTTTTAATACTTCACTGGCAAAAAATGGAAGTAAAGGTTTATCACTTGGATACTGTTCTAAAAATGGTAACCGCATTTTTGACAATCATTCCTATGGAACCATGGACCAATAAACACCATCTGTAACTCCTCCCTTATTTCCTAAAGAGTATGCGATGGATATGGATTAGTAGAATGCAAGCAGTATCATCCCCCCATTCCGAGAGAGCCACGTCGACCGAGATTAGAGCCGCCGCAAAGGAGGAATTCGAAAAAAGATAATCGGTGAAATTTTAAATTTTTTAATAATGGCAGAGTAAAAAGTAAGGACTTTCTAAAAATGGGGCATAAAAATAAAGATTTGTAAGGACTTTTAAGGACTAAATGTAAAAGTAAGGACGCGTACGAACCCTGGTCAAGCTAGAAAATATTAGCATTTTCCATCCTTAAAAGAATTATTATAATTATTGGCAAACAACTCAAGTTGACTGTACAGGAAAAGCCACCACTGTTATAATTAAACCATTGTAAAGGGTCCCGAGTATAATCCACATGCACTTAAAACTGACAAATTTCAATAAAATTTAGTTTTAATCAGCTTTAAACAACATTTATCATCACAAAAATATAGAATTGAAAAGGATCTATATCAGTTTCATCAAACTTTATGGATATCCACAAGCTGCATATAAGCATGTATTATTGTGTTATTTCATGGGCGATGGAGTAATTTGAAGCTTGCTATGTACTGGCAACATGAGTTAATATTAACTTCAGAAAAGAACACATTTTATTTAAAAAAATATTTTGGAACACTTATTAATTGTCATATCCATTTTTATATGCACACTTGAGTTCATTAGTTTTATGCTACCTTATTGCCCCCTAATTCTTTCTTCTCTCTTCCCATCGATAAATACAATCCCCAAATACAGTTTAAAAAATGAAGTAACTTTACTTAGTAATGTATATAATTATTCACCAATTCACAGTACAATCAAAAAACATTTCTTTACAATTCACAAAGACATAAAAAGAACAAACATCCATTTTTATATGCACACCGAGTTCATT
>BGPR01040592.1:0-13901 GCA_013235015.1 Araneus ventricosus | reverse complement strand
AAGAGGAAATCGAAAATACCTAAGGTAATTCGCTTTCAGGAAATTTTATCAGTGTTTTAGAGATAAATTCCTTAAATTTTGCTTATTCGCCTGTTAGAACACTCAATATCAGACAATGTGCTCGAATCTCTTGCATACTTAACAGAGTTCCATTGAGTAAGCCAGCGTTAATGTTAAGGTTTCTAATCAGTAACACGATATTTTCAACTTTTAGTGTTAAATTATGAGCAGGAAGGCTGAAAGAGTAATTTATTTGAAGACCCCAATTCTATAGTTCACTAACGCGTATGGACCTTCAAACTCAAAAAAAATGTTACTGTGTTATCATCAGTGCGGGATATACCTCGAGATCGAGATTAGATTTTAAAATTATTTTTTAAGTGGAGTAAGGATGTATTTAGCTGAAAGAGTTTAAGAGTTAGAGTTAGAGAAAGAGTCATATCAACGTTGGCACCAAAAATGTTGTCAATGAGGTGTGGAATTGAAATATATTCTTCAGCGATATAAATATCCCTCAGCAACGCTTTTCTCCTAAGTAAAGCAAATCGAATTTTGTGTCCATAATTTAACATGGAATCTTTGACCTCGTTTGATGGTGCATTCAATAAATAAGACGCCTTTTTAAATTTTGCGGCAGTGGTGAGGTATAACACATCTAACGACACCACAATCAAACACCGAAGCTCAAGAAAAAGGGTCAAAGAAGGTTACAAGAAAAAGCTTGAGAAATTACTTTTAGCATTAGGTATATTTGAAATTGAAAATGATTTATTGGTTTTCATTTAAAACGGATTTTTAAACAACTAAAAGCAGCTTACAGGAAATCAGAAGCTTCAGAATTTGTAGTAAAACATTTTTATTGATGTTATTGTTTTATTTACCTAGATTTAGATTCATTTTTTGTATTTATTTCTCTATTTAGGACAAAATATGTGCTTTAAAATGTTATTTTAATTCAGTCGCATAGTTAAAACTTTAATTAATGCAAACTTTTGAATCAAGTAGATCATTTAATAATGTTGGAAAACATTTAGCAGAACTCTACTGCCTTTTTGATTCAGATATCTCATTCAATAATCTAGGCATTGATATTTTATTCGACTTACGATCATTCTTTATTCATCAACAATATCGATATTTTCTTCCTTAATCGATTATAAATTAGTTGTTAGTTCAGTTAAAACCTTTCCAATATTTCCATTTCATATTTATTTCTCAAAAAGCAATAAATTGTCGCGATTTATCTGTTCTCCACTGCAATCTTACAAAGTAACAGGAGAACACGCTTTAGGCTTCCGAGGACGAGCATACGTTTTCTGAGATAAGAAAAAAGGAGAAATTATTGAAATTCCTGTGGTCAACAAGTAAATGACCTTGAATGCAACTACTGTGAATCTGGAACTTTTTCACCGTGGGGTTGATTTTTTGAACTAAATTCTTGCAGCCTTTGGGTCTGAGAGGCCCGATGCAAGTCCTCCCGGGTTAAACTACTTTCCAAATTTCCGGATGCTCACAAACTCTAATGAATATACGAGCTACGATATTTAATCACTAGCTACGAAATTTCTTTCAAATATATATCTGCAGGATAATATAATACAGATAAAAATGCATTTTCTCCCCCATAAAAGAATAATTAAATAAATAAACTACTTGCTACCATTCAGAAAATATATAATTCCCCTTGAGGCTGGAATTAAAATTTTTGGACCTAATGTTTAGCAGTATTTGAAATTATTTTAGGTTTATAATGATAATTGCTTCTTCTACAATACATAACATGCGCAGCCTAAAGGCTGTGATCTTTGTGTCTGTCCACTGGTAGTGCAGTAAATGCAGATAGGATGCTTTTCCCCTAAACAGACTGTATTCCAGTTAAAACTGTAGGATGGTGATTCAGTGAGATTTTGTTCTAACACTTTCCAATGGTCTGGAATTTAAATTTGTTACGTTTTATTATTTTGTTATAGCCTAAAAATGACACATTATAGTATAATCGAATTATGGGGTTTTATATTTTAACGTCACAAATATATTTTTCTCACAAATGTATGATTCGTCGTCTTTCAGAAATATCTATACCTTTTTCAATAGAGCTGTGGGTTTCAGTAATAAGATTTCCGGCTTGTGAGATTATTTGGTTAAGTTCTCACTTTCTGTACTTAAACCGACATAATTCAACGTTTGCTTATTCTCACACCGTTTGGTTTAATGTACTCGTTTGGTTGATTCACAAACTCCCCAAATTTGCAGTGTGTATTCCTTCACTTTTAGCACTTTATACACGATGTTTAATTCCCAGACATTAGAGTTACTTATTAAATACATTTAACTGATTCAATTGTTGAGGTCTCTGTGGTAACGAATATATTATTACAAAAGGAGGAATTGCTTTTGACTTGGTATTTTTTTATATCATAGGTATTACGATACCGCTAAAACAAATCGATACCATTGTAAAACAAATATACATCAGGTACTATATTTAGTGCGAAAATAATGTAATTTATCTTCCGGTATTAATTGGCTACATGTCAATAATCGTTTGGCTTCAAATGTTTGCTTTGCATCGTTTAAATTAACTTATTCCCTTTCTAATATAATTTAGCATTCCGTGTAAGATGCTCAACGATAATGAGTTAATATCCTCTCTATCCTGGTGGGCAAATTTAAGATTATAATCAAGAACTGAAGTCTTCAGGTACAAGTTTTACGAATTGAATCAAAATTATTCTAAGTGTTAAAATGTTAATAAAAGAAAATAACCAAAATTGCATTAAACAAAAATGGAAATAAGTACAATTATTTGCTTTAATGGTTCCTTCTTGATTTTTTCTTAGCCAATCCCTTTTCGAGCCGAAAGGGATTGCCCCAAAGCCGAATTCCAATTCCTTTTCTAGCGTTTAAAGCCGAATTCCAATTCCTTTTCTAGCGTTTAAAGCCGTTTTCAATCCCTTTGTGGTTGTTTAAGTCCGATGAAGAAAGAACCCTTCTGTGGCTCTAGTCATTCCCGAGCAATTTCTAGCAACCAGCACGATAATACCTACAATTGTGCACAGACGTATTTATAATTAGTGCCTGTATGCATCGTTAAGAGCAGTTGTGTGCATTCCTACTCCAAATACAGAGGAAGACTCTACCCTAATAACACAAGATAACCTTTAATATTTCTACAGTATTTTCACGATATTGTATGACCTTCAAAATATGTATGAGATATTGTACAATATCTTTTGATAATAGAGTATAGCGTTGTCTGTGTTTGATAGAGTGTTACCTGGGCCAGGCAACAATTTAGTACTGTAATCTTTACTGACGAATTGATGTTTTGTTTACATATCATCATACTACTAAATCTGCATTGCTGAAAGCCAAAATTATAAAGGATATATGATCATGGTTTGCCATTGGACCTTTCTGGGACATGAAATTGAGCCGCATGAGTTCCACAGAGAAGCTCTAACAACTGAAATGAATGCTGTATCCTTAGGTAAGATAGCAAAATACTTATATAAGACCGCTGGTTCTGTTAGAAAGACTTCATTTTTTGTATGAATGCCCGATTTCATCGAGCTAAGTCTGTCGAATGATACATTTATGGCGAACATATAGAAAGAATGGGCTGAATATCTCTATTCTCGTATTTTAATCCTATCGTTCATATTTGAGGACTGAATATCTAAAAAAAGCAAAACAGCAATAATAGAAGCAATTTATTTGGTGCGCGCAAGTGCGGGATCAACCAGGAAAAAATTGCGAAGTATAAAGATATAAATACGAATTAAGGGAAGTTTTAATTCTGAAAGAGGTAAAAATACAATAATGTTAACAAGCAACGAATGAAAAAGAACGAGGAGGAATAAGAATCTGCATGGATGAAGGACTCTGATGACATCATCCACCAGATTCTTATTCCTCCACGTTCTTTTTCAATCGTTGTTTGGTAATATTATTGTATTTTTTCCTCTTTTACAAATAAAACTTCACTTAATTCGTATTTATATCTTTGTTCATATTTGAGACTACTTTGGAAAGTAAGTGGCTGCTTTCACTCTTCCTGGAAGAAAAGAAAATACAGTCATTGATGCTTAAATGGAAACTAAGGGCTTTTTTCCTCTTAATATGTCTGAATTAGTTTCATTCCCTTACAAGAAATTCCTGTTTCTGCCTCTTCTGTTTCTGTTCCTGCGAATATAGATGGCGCCAGGGGACTAGTGTTTACTTTAATAACTCCTCCTTCTTTGAAACAATTAGCGTGGATTAGTGTTCAAATAAAGGTTTATTTCTCATCTCTCAATTATGAGCATAGGGTAAGTTTTTTTTATTTATGAAGACTTATTAATAGAGCCAGATAGCTAATATTTTAATCATCTTATTAGCGTTTTGATGTTTGTATTTTTTCCTCTTTCTTTGTATTATTTGCTTTTGATGTACAATTCTCCATTGTCCTCTGTTTGGGAATTTCGAGTTATGAGAAGCTATGTTTGGCGTGTTGCTAGCTTCTTACAGAAAAATTTCCCAAATATTTTTTTGAATCCATTTCGAAAAGTTCTTAGCCGTTGAAAAAGTGGACTAGAATGGATTCATTGTTTTGTTCATGGTTGTATTCGATTAACTCTGAATTTATTTTTATTTCTCTCTTTATTTATTTTTGGCTATCTCCGTATGATCTTGATTTCCGTTTGATACGGACCTGGTTCTGTACATTATTTCCAATTCAAATGGCTTACAACTAATTTGCCAGTATATAAATTTGATTCTAAAATTAAGTTAAGGGTAGTGAAAGATATATTCCTTCATAAAAATGTATTTATTTCATTTTTCTACAAATAAAAAATACAATATCTTTCCTTCTCACCAAAAATGTACTGTTGTGAAAAATTATAGGTATTAATTAATAAACATCAGAAGTTGTAAAAATAAAGTAAAATGAAACGAATAATCTCATATGAAGTATTTACACAAAATGACTTCATTTATATCTGATTTTAAGTAAATTACAATATAAAATGAGCTATATCTCATATTTTTGAAAAAAAACCCTATTTTTATTAAAATTCCCCTAATCTCAATATAAATATTTTTCATATCGATTTTTCTTGAAACAGCCAATGAAATCCGATTAACTAAATTGACTTACAAGGAACACATATCTTTTCAAAATTTAGCAAATTTTGCAGGAAAAGTATCCAAAAATATATCTTACACAGAAAGCAGAATTAAATTACATTTTTGAGAGAATAATCTGTTCAATGCCTAAAAATTTAGAAATATTTTACAGAAGAATAAAACGTATAACAACAAATATTTATAATTTATATAAATATAAAAATCTTATTCTGATGCTTAAAATTCTAAAATCTCGGTAATGAAAACTAATATTAGTTGTTTAGACATTTTAAAAGAATGCATGATATATATTTAAAAAATTCATTATGAAGTCCTTTTTCCGTCTAATAACTATTAATGTATAATAAAAATTGGTTTGCGATTTAATAAATTAATTAATTTTCAAAACTATAACAAAAATCCAAGTGATAAATTATAATAAATGGTAAAAGAATGCTGTATACCAGAAAAAAGCATTTTTCCTTAATCATCCCTTTTTCTACCCATAAATTTAATAGCTATCCCTAAATGGGATTTTCTGTAACTGTAGAATAATTATAAACTAAATCACAAATTATGGATCAAAGAAATTCCAGCAAATAATGCTTCATATTTGTTTAAGGAGAAAAAAGACCACTTTTAAATCACTTTGTTATTTCAATACTTACATATTTATCTACAACAACACGTTTTAAAATGGGCCTACAGTTAATTCTGAAACCATTTAACAAGAAATTTTAAGTGTTTCCCGAGTTTTAATTTTAAGATCTTTTGTTTTCCATTCAGTTTGAAATCTCATTAGCATGTTTCACAAATTATTCGCGCTTGCAAATCCTTAGAAACATCTTTAAAGAATCTGTCTGCTTAAATTATTTCCTTCTATTATTCAAGTAGATAATTGAAATTAATGCAGATTTCGAAATAGATGTGTGAAATCAGTAGCCCATTCACGAAATACTGTAAGGAAGCGTATGTTTGTGTTAATGGCTGGAAGCATCTGCCATAACATAAACACACACTATAGTGCGTAGTACATATTTAATCTATAATTGAGGAGCAAACATTCAAACCATGCTTTCTCCTTCAGATACAAATTTTCAGGAAACAGTAAACAAGCTCTGCAGGTAATACTTTTTGATTGAAACCTCAATTTTCTAAGTAGGTTTATAATGGGATAAAACTTGTTTCAGTTGAAAATAATAGTATACAGTTGTACTATTTAATGTTGAGTTCAAAGAAAAATCACTAACTCATTTTTTCTTTTTTTGGAGAAAACACGGTTTGAATGTTTGCTCTTCAAATATTATTATTTACCATGGGTTTGGTACATGGAAGATTTATTATGTTTCTATTGTAAGGTTTTACGCTGAATTTAAATATGAAATCGAAATTTTCTAGAATTCACAGATTTTATACAATGACTTTTTGGTATTAAATTTTTGAACCTGTCTTATTGGGCAGCTTATATTTTTTAAATAATATATGCCTTTCGGAAAATAAATAGTAACACCGCAGAATGATTCATGCACCATATTGTTGCGGTATGGTGCCTGACATTTCTCTACTGCGTCCACACAGTGCGATTTATATATAAGTTAGTATTTATCAGACATTCCCTCAGTATGGTTTTATTCTATTTTATCTGCTGTTTTATATCTAGAATGTAACGCAATGTCAGTTGTGATTAAATATGTTAAAAAAGGGTGAAAATCATCCAGATAACTTATAGTATATTTATGCAAATGCTACATTCAAGGATCAACAGCGAATTATGACTCCTCTGGGTAAAAAACGGTATAATTGTATTTTGACTGTGAAGTGAGTGACCAGGATAAGAGCCGGACTCTCATATAAGCTGTTCATTTTGTATTAGCCGTCTGATGATTTGGATTAAATGTTCTTGAAATATGAGATTTCACATTCCAATGTTGTGGCTCAAACCACAAAATTATTCATTGTGGTTCATTGTGGTACTATTGCTAGTTTTGTATTGCAAAACTTAAAGGCGTTAGTTTGGAAAAATCAAACACAAAGTTAATTGCCGAAATTTGCCATCTGCTAAGAGATATGTATATCACAGTGAAGAATTACTTAGAGTATACTCCTGTACATTTAGTTGTAGAAAATGAACCAGAAGCTACTATGGGAGTTGAAAGTGAAGAGCAGGATAATTCTACCTTTGAAACACGCGTCTTTTCCTAAGAAAATTAACTCCTGGCGATTTAAACCAACTCGTTCAAGATTTGAAACTGTCCAAAAAGGAAGCTGAGCTTTTGGAAACAAGCTGGAAAAGTGGAATCATCTTTCGAAAGATAATTTCAAAAATGTTTATTTCGAAACCGTCTAATTGAATTATTAATTTTGTAATTGAAATAGCATCAGGTATTTTTACTTGTGTACCAGGAAAAAAGTAAGATTTTGTATTCTAGGTTTATTTTCTCTAGTAGCGCGAAATGTAATCAAATTTCGTCTTATCCCATTCCTGAAGCCTCCGAGCTTTAAATTATGAAAGACAAGTATTTTATCCCTTTTAATTGGTTAGTTTGAATAATTGCAGGACTGAAGTTTCATAACATTAATTTATTTCAGATTCATTTGTTTTAAATCAGCAGTTCAAAGCTTTTCTGATATTTCCATTCGAACTTCTTATTCAACAAAATCAAAACATAAGTGTATATTTATTCCTCAAATTTTACTAGAAATATTGGGGACATATATAACATCCTCATTCCATTTATTAGCAAACAATTTCGAAATTTCTTGTTAGATCTCAGATACAATCTGCTGGCTATATTTCGCTTTCTGACAAGTCTTTATACATCAAATACGAGAAAGGGTGCATGTTACTAGTGATGAATCCACTGCTCGAAAAAGGAAGTCTTACTTTAATGACTCCATATTCTCACTATAATGACCTCTGGCTCATATTAACCCTTAGAAGCCAGATTTTAAAAAGTTGACTTTAAAAAGTTCTTGTTTATTTTTTGAATAAAACACGGTGAAAATACTTAAAAAATAATATTTTGTTTTAAGTTTGGTTTACGACTAAAGAACAGTGTGTTACCAATTGGAAACACTAGGCTTTAGTTGAGAAAGATAATTCCCTTGATAAAATGCAATAATATTAAACACGGATATATTTTAAGAACTAATAATAAGGAAACGGAATTTCCTTCAACATTATAGAATAAAATATGGTACTCTCAAGCGTACAAACAAAGCAAAAATGATATAGCCGCAAACATTCAACGGTAAAACATCAGTTTATTTTTATTTTTTCATCAGCACTCAGGCTGCCATCTATATGTTGTAAATTGATTTAATATAAGTTTCAGTATGTATCCTATCATATGGTATAAAAGAAATGGTTTAGATGGTGAATGAATCTATATATAAACTTAGAACTGAAATATAGCCAAAATATATATAAATAGATAACTATTATTTAACGAAAATGCGAATAGCGATACACAGCGAAAAGCGAATAATAATGTTTACAGCTCTGATGTCATAATCTTGTAAATCCGTTGCCACTCACTTTTTTATTGCCAAAATAAGTTTTAAAAATAAATTGGAGCCTTACATTCGGTCCCACTCAATTAAAAATTTAGAAAATAAATTTTGAAATTGAAGCGAAAAAAGAAAAATAAAAGGAAATTGATAGAATATATTGTTCTTATCTTCTGGGTGGTCGACAGTTCTGACGCATGCCATATCATCTCGATCCTTTGTCAGCGTTTTCGGGGTCAGGTACCGTTCGGGTGGTCATCTATTTCCACTGCCGCCTTATCCTCTTCCTCTAAACTTGCAATTTCAGCGTATTTCGTTTGTAATAAGCACGGTGATGTTGCACATCAAAGACCTTCCGTAACTTTCTCTGTTTATTCACAGACTTGATCTCGCAGCATACAGCCTGGGATAATGATAGTGGACGGACAATCATCAATGGCCTTTTGGACATTGGAGAGAGCTTGCGATAGCATTGTTTCAGCTAGTCCTACAATATGAGATCTCCAGTTTCAAATGAATGAAGGTGGCGATGAAATTTAAATTCTGGTTCGTTGGTAAAAAGTCTTTCGCACACATTATTTGCGGTTTCGGCCCTGGTAGAAGTTTGAAGGTCGAGCTGATCTTCACGGCGAGTTTCATTTCCTTTAAGAGTACCAAGCATAAGTTTATCTTTTGGTCGATTTTCTCTAATTTCACTACTTTTATGTTATCCCTTTTATTTAGAGGTTTGGTATTATTTGCTTGTTCCTCAGTTTTGAGTTTTTCGTAATTAGGAACTTCAAGAAAATCATTTTTATTATCTTTTGACTCGGATATTTCTTCAAGAATATGCATGAACTTAATATTATCTTTTGGAAAAGTGAGTGCGTTCAAGGATTTTGTAAAGTACTTTTAGATGGTTGTTGAAATAATTGTGCGATGCTGAAATATCATCAATATATGTATTTACATTGTGTGGCGCTAAATAATCATAAGCTAATTTAATAGCTCTAATCATTATTGATGGGCTGTTGTTGATTCCAAATGGCATACGAAGAAATTCAAAGTGCCCATTAGGGTTCACGAAACCAGTTTTATAAATAACATTTTCTCGTATGCGAATTGTGTGAAATGCTGATTTTACTTCCATTTTTAAATTGCAGCGTTTTCCTGCTGTGCGTTTAATAACTTCTTCCGTTTGATTAAACAGGTGTGGATCAATCTTGGTAATACTATTTATCGTGAATGAAAAATCTACAACCACTCTTCTTGTGGGGCTTTCATGGAAGGCTTGCTCCACAATGAATGCAGGAGCCTCATAAGCAGAACGTGAAGGACGACAAATTCCTAGTTTAATCCATTTTGGAATTTGCATGTTCATAAATTGGCGATCGCGATCCGTAAAGCGATACGGTCGGCACCTAATAGGTTTGTCGTGATGAAAATCTATTTTAAATTCCTCATGAGGGCACAGTCCAATGTTGTCGTCATTAGAATAGCAGATGTGTTCCTATTACGACATCTAGTCGAGCTTGTTGCTCAGTTGTTAAATCTGTTTCTTTGCTGTTGGAATTAATTGGTTGTTGTTGGTTTTGGAATTAACTGCATGGAATTAACACATCAATATGGAATAAATTTGGCTCTGATACTGGTAAAATAACATCATCTAAAGGCGGCAATAAGAGATCGTTAGAAGTAATGCAACTAATACTGGATCTGGATGCCTGAATATATTCATAACGATGAAGTACAGATGGTGTCGATATACATGATGAGCCAATAGGGTCGTAACTGCATCTGCCTTGAATTTGATAATGCCAATCAAATCCTAGGATACGCGAAAATGAAATTTAGGTACAAATGTCAACTTTTGGCATCAATTGACTAATTTTGCCAACATTAATATTTAAGGGAATCCAACCTATGAGCTTTATTTCATGATCAACAACCTAGAACTATCCATCAATCCACGGCTGAATGAGAGAATAAGCTAGAACGCAAGACTGTTGAATAACTGTGATATATGAGCATGTATCACAGAGGGCTTGAATTTCGGTATTTTTTGCAAATAATAGCAGGTATTAAAGGACGCTTGTTTGTATTGGTTTAAAAGCAACTTATAGTATGAGATTCATTCGTTCTTGTCTTGAGATTCATTCGTTCTTGTCTTGAGATTCATTCGTTCTTGTCTTGAGATTCATTCGTTCTTTGTTCGTTCTTGTGGTGTTGTTGTTGCGGTGCGATTGCTTCTGCGCTGAGAATCTACAGCAGTGGAACTTGTGGCGTCGCCTGGTGCGGAATTACTGGCATTGACTGTGTTTCTAAAATGAGGAAAAAGAGTGTTTGTTAAATTGTTTGAATCCTGAGAGAGGCGTGTTGTATTTCTTGGAGGAGCTATTGGCGAACTTCTATGAGGATGAGGGAAAATTGAACAGAAAAGAAGCATAGACTTTGTCTACACATCTCCAAGAGATGATATTTCGAATATCATCTGTCGATGGATTGTATTTGTGAAACTCTTCACTATTAGAATAAGTAGGTCTTGACTGATTTTGCCCGTGATCCGTACGACGGGCGTTATCTCTTCTCAAGCTGCATATTACGAATTGCGTCAAGTGCACTTGGTCTATAGATTAGTTCTTCGACAGTAATAATAAAATTTTGTGAAGCTAAAGCAATTTACCACTTTTCTTCAATAATATTGCCGATAATCATTGAAATGCGGTCAGATTGGGGTATAGTAAAAGGAATGTTTTTTCCAAGAGATCGTCTTTTACGTAAATGTAATGTACTAAGCTTTCGTTTCTGTTCAGTTTAAGATCACTTTGATGTGCTAAAATCCCTGCATTGTAATGCGCCTTTTAAATCATGATACATGAGCAGCTCTCCACTCATTCCAGTCATTGTAACGGTAACCTGGAGTTATTTGCCAATTTTCAGCTGACGTGAGATATCAATTGTGAATTTGAGTTCATTTGGCCAGTTTGTTAGTAATGAAATTCTATCAATTTCTTTTATCCACTAAGACGCATTATCCATTATATTTCTTGAAATATTTGAATAGAATTTGCCGGATCATTAGTTGATGCAATTTGTATTACATTTTGTGAATTTATTTGTCGTTCCAATAACAGTTTCTGGGATTCCATTAATGTGTTGAGAACTGCAGCAATATTTAGATCAATTTATGAAGAAGGTTGTGGAAGTTGGCGATTTTTTAATTCTTCAATCTGCGTCTACAGGTGTTTTATTCGGTTCAATAAATCAGTGCTCTTCGCAAATGTTTCGGAATTTTCATATTGTCTTGCTAATTCAGCAGCATCTCCAGCTCTTTTACTTCGCTTATATTTAGGCGGCATATCAAAATATTTTGAAAAAGATAACAGCAATAAATCACAGAGAATGTTTTAATCCTTAAATTCGTTATTCAAAAAAAATAATCTATAAAATTTCACTATTAAATAGGCGTCAAATTAAAGTAACTTTTTCAACTCACATGATTAGAAGCTATAAGATGAAGCAACAAAAAAGTTTGGAGATAAATATTATAAATTGTCAAATAAAATGTTTGATTGGTACTTAGTAAGCGAAAATCTGTTGTTGTTATGGAGAACATACTATTTATACGCAGGCAAAACAATCTTGTCGAAATCGTTGGCAAGAAGTGTCTCATAATTCCATTTAGGCTTAGCGATTGTGATCGATCGAATTTTTTGAAAGTTCGAATTTTTTAAAAAGTTCTTTAAAATGCCGACTGCGCCGTATAAGGTATAAAAGAAATGGTTTAGTTGATTAATGACTTTAAATATAAATTAAGAATTAAAATATAGTCAAATATTATAAAAATAGATAACGTTTATTTAACGAAAATGCGGATAGCGACGCACAGCGGTAAGCGAATAATAATGTTTACAACTCTGATGTCATAATCTTGTTGTTCTGTTGCCACTCGCTCTTTTATTACCAAAATAAATTTTAAAAGTCAGTTGGAACCTTATACCGTTTGCAATCTCAAGCATTAGAGCGTCAGTCTTATTCTCTATATTTTAGAAGTCAAAATTGGATATGATGTTTAAAGGCCAAGTTTCTGGGCAATTTTTGCTTGTTTTCCTGCATCTGAATTGCTCCACCATTTTGTCGGCGTTATTTCGATTCATCCTGAATATAATCTGTGTATGGTCTTTGATTTTGTTTTGAATGTGTTGAAAGTGTTTGTTTTATTTCCATTTAAATTTCTATCAACACAGGCAGATACAGAATAATTGGTTAAATACTTGTTTATTATGATTCGGTTATTTCCGAAGTTCTCTTCTCGAATATTTATATTCAAATATCTATATGTCAGATATGAAATTAATTGAATATAATTATAAAAAATTCACTACATCTTTCCTAAACTATTAATTATATTAAATTTTAAAAATAAAACGTATTCAAAAGAACTTAGGAAATTTATTTTATCTATTTAATTTTGAAAATTTACAATGCAGGAAAAAGGGGGATTCCAATAAATAAATAAATACATTTTGACTGTTAGTTGCTTATATTTCAAAGATGTTTCCTCCTTTATAATTGTAAAATATTAAAAAAAGGAACTCGCGCGCGCGCGCGACATTGAGCGTATGCGTCAAATATGAAGAATAACAGGATACCGTTAATTTCAACAATTTTAATATCGATAACGAAAGCCAAACTTTAAATACCTTCAGAACACGATAAATCGCAGTCTAACAATTAAACGCAAAAAATAAAATTGTGAAAAGTATACTTAGTATATAATCCTTCTTGCGACAGAAAAAATAATATAAAACTAAATTATAATTTATGCGTCTGAAACTTGTTTACGTGATTTATTTGATTAATTTTGAGTAGAGATATTCGTGACTAATTTCATTGATCCCGATTTAACTCCGTCTGTCAGTTTGAGAAAAATACTTTTCTTTAAAATAATCGAAAATATAAATGCAAATTAAATTATGTTTATTATGCTCTGTACAGTGCTGATTTTTCGATAAGACGATTTTATATAGCATTTAATAAAGAGGTCCAATAAATCGTCTTAATAATACTTAAATTGCAAATAAACACTTCAAACTGTTTACTTCTTTTCATATAGATTCCATGCTGCAGATTCGCATCAGGGGCTTTTTAAACAGCTGCTTGAAACAAGGTAATATTTTGTTTTATTGTTTTGTTAATATTTTTTGCTGACCACTTTTTTATTCTACAAAAAATATTTAAGCGGAATACATGGTAAGAGTACTAGCTATTTTGCGCCTGAGAACAGAAACAGGTGGTACCAA
>BGPR01040591.1:3840-13902 GCA_013235015.1 Araneus ventricosus | reverse complement strand
ATAAAGTAATGAAATTTCTTTGAATAACTGATTTGGTATCGTATACGCTCAAGATCGGATGAAGTCGCATTTCCTTTAAAAAAAGCAATTAATAAGCTATGTCAGTTATACTATGCTTTTGAAGTAAAGAAATATGTAGGTTACGAGTATATAATAATTGATGACCGCAACATCAAAAAAAGATTACAAATCATTAAACTGCCAATAAAGCGCAAGGAAGGAGGTTTTCATAAATCTATAAAACTAAATCACTTTAGTTTATAAAATTTAAATTTATTACACTCGAAACAAGTCTCAACAAGCACCAAATCACTGACATGACAGTTTTTATAATATAACATAATTATTTATACGCCATAATAATAAGTTGCAATTTTAATTTATAATTTTCCTTCTTTTACAGTAAGGGAGACCGGGGCAAGTTTGGTACAGGAGCAAGTTTGGTTCAGAAGAAGTGTCTCGGCCTCCTTTAATACTCTCGCAAGTTTGGAGTCAGTATTGAAAGTGGATCGTGAAGTGGACAACTTTTTCTGATTCTTTACCATTTTAGTAAATTTTTACCCTTACTTATTGGCTTTAAAAGAGCACGTACTATTTGAATTTTATAACTTATTATGGATTATCCTCTTAGGTTGTCCTTTTGTGGTTATTTTAAGCTATTTAGTTGATTATTTTACTATGAATAAAGCTTATATGCTGAGTTTTAACAAAAAATATGGCGATGGGGCAAGTTTACACACAGTGCATGGGGCAGGTTTACACAGTGTGTACACTTGCCCCATCGCCATTTTTTGTTATAACTAGCAGAAGTGGTACTTTCATTACAAAGTCATTCCCAACACCTAAAGATGTGAGGCCATTTCAAAAAGCAGGGCCAATGAAAGAAGTAACAGAGGTAGAAAAAAAAGGCAAACATCAATTCTTACAGATACACCTATAAAAACGCTTTACAAATATAGAAGGAGAAATCAATAAAGAAGAAAATTAGCATGAACCCATCGTACTATGTCTCAGTCAGTGAGCTCCACCAGAACACTTTGTAATAATGAAAAAAAAAACATTGTGGATAAAAAATTTTAAAATAAGAAAAACCTTGTTCTGAAAGAAAATTTGGAAAATTTTGAGTGTAAAAAGAAACATAAAAACCCAAGAAAACTTTGGATTATGATGACGATAAAACTTGTCTGTGTATTTACTGCTTAATCCAGACGAAGAATCAAGATCTGGAGAACAGTGGGTATAATGCACCGAATTTAATAGATGGGCTCATGAGGACTGTATTACCAATGGCAATTCAAAATATTTTGTTTGTATAAATTGTGAGAGTGATGTTGAAAACTATTAGGAATCACCTTAATTGTTTATAATTTATTATGTACTTTTTGTAATAAACTATGTTTCTTTGTATTTAATTTGTTGTATTTTAATCACTGTAAGCCTTCTATTTAATCATTTTAGTGGTGTGTAAACTTGGCCCACGCAGTGTGTAAACTTGTCCGGGCAAGTTTACACAGGTGGCATCATGGTATAATTACAGGACTACAAAAATTTAAAATATTTAAAAATTAACACTACATGCCTTAAAGTTTAGCTAATTAATTGGTAGTGAAAATGAAAAATATACTTCAAAGCCTTAAAACAGAAAAATAAAAGTTCGAAAAGTGTGTAAACCTGCCCTGTCTCCCCTACCCCTCTTTATATTTATTTTTGAATTTTACTAAGAAACTAATTCTTATATCAAAAAACAATGTGTATTATTCAATAATATTAATATTATTTATGATAAATAGCACTCTCTACATTTTTTTAGGTTGGGAAAAATTGTGAGGATGGAAATAAAACAAATGTTATTTTTGTGACTATCCTGTCTGAGTTACTAGAAAGCATCTGACTTTCGACAAACCACAGTTTCGTGTTGACCAAACTTCTACTTTATCTTTAACTGATTATAGGTTTCCAGAATTTGCAAAATATTACGTAGAACTGAAATGCAGTTAACGTCACAAACCACTTTTTAAATTTTGGAGCTTTCAAACAGTAATTTACCCGTAAATCAGAGAGGCGAACTTTTAACATGTGATTCCATATAAATTCATTGCTATTATAGTTAAGTTAAAAATTCAAAATACAAGACATTAATATATTTAGATAGTTATAGAATTTTCTTATCCGAAATCCGTGTGGAAAGTGAAAATTCTGTAGGTTTGAAAGCCTATTCTGCCGTCCTAAGCCTGAAAGGAGAATATTAAAAAAACTACAACATTTGGTTATGAACATTTCATTAAATGTTCATTGCGCTAGTATTTTTGATATTCGCATTTTTCTTTAATAGTTTTCTACAATTTCTAAAATTATAAGGCATTTTTTCTTAGGAATAATGCCAGGCAGGTCACAAACATTTATAAGTAGGAAAAATCTTAAAATTTAAAAAGTTCAGATATGCCTTTTAAGCTTAGGAGGGCAGTATTGCGCAGCAACGAGAAAAGAGTATCAGATAATCAGTGTTAAAGCATTAAAATAAATAATACTTTTTCCGAACACAAAACTTAAGAAAGGGACATGTTCTTCCTGTCATTCGTATATTAAAGTTTGGCAGGGGACGTTGAGTTGCAAACATACTTTAATCTCAAAACCCATTTGATACAATTTTTTATTCAAACATTTTAGACTGGATTTTACTGCGATCGCTTCTCCTTTCTTCGGTTGCTAATCAAAGTAATGCAGCAGTCTTTTAAGGAATTTAATCCACGAATGCGACATGCAAAGTACAGTTAACATCTATTTAGATTTTGTAGCTGTAAAGGCTACTAAAATATTGCAGTAAGCTTGACTCAACTCAAGAGATTTTATCTGTCTTCATTCGAATCTAATCTTATAAAACTCAGCTCAATGAAACAATGTCAAGGATTGTATTGAAACAGTCTTAGTTAATTCAAGATGAAATTTAATATAATTTTATAAAATATGAATATAACCTTCGAAAATTCCACCCGATTTGGTATGGGTGTATGCGCACGACGTTATTGTTTGAAAATTAATTTATGTTTTCATGCAGATTGTTTCTACTTTTGTATACATGCGGGTACGCCGTCATGATATATGCAGAAAGATTTTCATTCGTTTATGACGCTCGGCACAGACGTATGCTTAAACCCCACGAGTTTTGTAACCTGGACGATCAGGCAAATCGGTGGAGAAATGATTCGGGAATATTGCTCCATTGATAGATGGCTGGTAGTTTTTAATTCTTATCATTTGAAACCGAGGTTATGATTTTCTGATTCTTTTAATAAGTACAATAAATGGGTTTGACCTAGCAATATTCCATCAGTTAACTCCTTAACACTCTGAGCGACTAATAGGTCAGAGCAAAGCTACTCAAAAATTTCTCTCTGCTTGGCAATGGGTTGCTTTAAGATATATCCCCTGTCACACAATAGGTGTTTGAAAAAGAAACGCCTGAATTTTCCCCCTCTCATTGCTATCTGCGAGAGGTCTAATTATCCCAGCGAGGAGAGTTTTTCCCCGTCTCTTATCGCTAGCAGAGCCCCCTTCCCAATGCCGGGCGGAGGGCAGTGTCAACGGTGCCACCGCAGAAGGCCCCGCGCCGCTGACTAATTTTGTAAAATGAAAATGATTTCTGTTTTCAAAATCCAAGTATAGATGCATTTGAATATAATTATACAATTTGTGCACATTTTACATCTACCAATATAAGGCAAGGTTGGTTCTTTAAAGTTATGAAAGATTAGAATATCTTACAAGCTGCACATAAACTGTTACAAACTGAGAAACATTATTGACTGAGAATATGAAAAAATAACTGAAAACGAAACACAACGTTTAACATGTGTTTGTGTATGAATAGTGGCTATAATTTTATAAAATGGCTATTTTTTATATTTAGTTAAAAAGGAAGCAATAAATTTTGTTAAGTAAGCTAAGCATTTCACAATTTTGTTAGATTGCACGCCAGGCTTGAACCATCAAGAACAATTGTTTGTTAGTTTAAGATGTAGATGACTCTGAAAGCACATATACAAGCAGGGCCGGTTTAAGTCCTAAACGGGCCTATAGGCAATACAAGTTTCAGTTTCTTTCCTACTCAGTTTGAAAACCAAATATTTGTCATTGTTTTTCATACAAGCAAATATTAAGACAGACTGAAATTAAAAAGAAGTATATTTAATTTCCTTTCAAGAGAGTGGTTTCAATATCTCAGTAATAAAAAAATAAAATTTAAAGTAATTTTATTTTAATGAGTGGTGAAAAAATTACAAAACTTTTTTACACAGTCTAAATAATCTACTAAAAAATTTCTAGGGATATTTTGCAGCCAGAAAAACGGCAAAACAAGATGGATCACACTTCTCGCGAAATTGAAACATGAGAATAAACCCTAAGAATAATGTTCTGAAATTTAAACAATGCTTGATTTCAATTTAAATAAGTTTGAGTATACGGCTCTTGTAAATTAAATGAAAACAATAAATTAAATTACCTTGAAAATAATGCATAAAAATATCATAAGGCATTGGAAGCCTCCAAAGATATTGGGTCCCTAGGCAGTTGCCTACTTTACCTATTTGATAATCCGGGCCTGTTTGCAAAACCGATTTGTGTTGAAACGGCAAAAGACTTGACAGGAAAATGTTGTTGACTAAAAATATTGTGAAATATCATTTTGAAAAATATCGCGAATCGGAATTCATACTATCTACTTTTAACAACTGCAAAGAAAATAGTTGAGTAGTTAGTAGAAGGCGACACCTGAATTTAAGAATTAAAAAACTGGATGGAAAAAAAGCAATTTTTCTTTTAAGCAGCCGATCAATCTATTTCAACCGTCAATTATCTATTTTCTAGTCATAATGAATAGTGCCATTTTTTTCTTTTTAGAAAACATCGAAATTTATCATGAGCCAAAAGTGTCATATGGATTTTTATCTAATTAGCATAATATTCACAAACTGTCTGAAGACGATCTTCTTAAATGTTGCAAAGATTTAAATGCAACTTTACAATGCGATATTGATTTATTGAATAAAATCGAAATTTGTCATCGAGTTTTACCATTCAGGGGACTCAGTAATACAATATTTATTTGAAAATAATTTATTTAAATTTTAACCAAATTTTGTGACTGTTCCGAAAAATATAATAACCATACCAATTACAAATGTATCTGCAGAAATATCTTTCTCATGGTTGAAAATAATAAAAAAAATACTCGAGTTCTAGAATTTGTTAAGAACGATTCAATTTCTTAGCCATGATATCTGTCAAATCCGAATGAGCTATAAAATTAAATTGTGATTATATTATCAACGAATTTGCTATAATGAATGTAAGAAAATGAAACAAGAATAACATATTGTTTGTTACCTTATTCTAGCAAGTCGCATTCCAAATTGTACTTTATGAGTTCATGAAAAATTTATTTTTATTATTTAAATTGTGAACAGTTGTAAATGTGATTGAAATGTTAACTTTTCAAAAATATTTTAGTTTTGCATCATTTTCATGTACTCCTTAATATACCAATTTGTGCAATGTAATAAATAACAAAATGCAATAAATTATTTATTCTGGGTAATAAATTATATCTGGGTTTCTAGTCCTATTTCTAAAAAATAGGACTGGAACCCAGTCAAAACTTATTGCATTTTATTCCACATGGTATTTTCTTTGCAAAATTGACAAAATAAAAAATAACAGAAATATGTTACTTACTTCAAATTATCCATGCTGTTTCAGGGATAAACACCTTTGCAAGGTGTTATGCGGAATGTTTGCTAAAATTGCTAAGATAATCAATTGAGAAGTTCATTCAGAGGTATCTCTTCACAAGCATTTTTTTTGTTGTTTATGAAAAGAAAAGCTTATAAGCTTTTCTACGCCATAATAAGAATCTGAGAAAGATTTTCTTCCACAAGTTTCCGAAAAGCTGTATGAAAACTTCCCTACCTTGCTATTCGTTTTAACGGTAAGGAATTCAATTGTTACCGCAAACGAGGGATTTTCCCACCACCTGCGAGCCCATCTATTGTAATGCTTATCACCACGAATCTCTCACTGTCAGCCAAGCCATCAACGGAGGGGAAAGCAGAGGCGAGAAAACACGGAATTGCCGCTTACGACTGCAAAATTGAAACCAGGAAAAAACCGGTTGTTCCCATCTTCAAGGCGACCGAAAGAGAAGGAAAAACACGGTTCTCCGGAAGTCGAAGCAGATTTACGTAAAAAACCGTTTGCGGCGCTCGGAGGGTTAACCCCGAGGCGACATATTTCTTCTAGCCCCTTTTTGGGAATTTGGAGAGAAATCGGCATGAATTGGACTCGCCGAACCGCCCCTTACCCCATCACCCCACGCCTGGTATATCCTTCCCTTAAGGCGCAGGTGAATGAGCTGTGGTTGGTGAGGATAATTGGACCCCTACCTCGCTTATCTCCTAAGCGATCTTAGAAGCTCACCTCCATCAAAAGAAGCCAACCACCTCAGATCAGCCTTCGTCGCTGTTAGAGGGAAATGTTTAGACCGCCCGGGACCGCCTCGCTCGGTAAGTCAATGATCGATTTCCAACGAAGAAAGGGGTAATTCCGAAATCAGCAATCTTATAATTCGGAGATGGAAAGTGGCACAAACTTTAGTGATTATTATTTGGTGATTATTCTCACAGTTCTGTAAACAGTAGACCTCGCGTAAAAATACCCTCGGATTATTTGTCTTATCACAGTCATTAAAGGTTTGGCCATTCTCTGTTGAATGCGAACTAAACACACAAGTCTCTTCTTTTTCAGCCATCCCAAAATTTCTAATTGAATGTCTGGTTTTATCAACCTTAACAAAATTATAATCAGTGTTTCGAGTTACCAAAATGATCCAAATGTTTTATTGAAAATATCGTTATTTTTGTTGATTACATTTGTATTAAGCATAAATTTTGTACTTTATGTATGTATGAAATGTCATCAATTTTAGTGTGTTTATATATAGAGAGGCATTTTCAAAAATATCCCATGGACGATTAACGTTATAATTTAATTGTAAATGTGATCAGGTTATTTTAGCATCTTAGATGATATTGAAAAGTTCAACCCATGATGATACTGACGAACAACACAGGCGTCGCTGCGACAGTTAAAGACAGAGCAAAAAAAAAGAACAGTTAACAATGCGCAGAAATAAATCTTAAGTCCCCATAAATGGGATTTGTTCGTAAAGACTCGTGACTCGAAGAGAAAGTAGAAATGTGTTTCTTACGATGGAAGTAGAAGTAATTAAAAATGAAGTATCGTTAAAAATAATTAGAGAAACTTAAAAAATTATATTATTACATGTACATACAATGTAACAGTTTTTTGTACTCTTCCCCTCTATCCGTTAAAACGCTCGATGGGTGAAAGGGCCGGCGTGAGTTGGAAATAAAGAAATAAATGCTTTAATGGTGCCAAACTCACCAGTGGCTCACCAAAAATTGAAAGCATCTGAACAACTACAATCTACAATCTGAAACTGAATTAAAAAATAAAATATTTAAAAATACATTATGTTTAACTATTATAAGGAACATTCACGTAAAAATCAAATGCGCTTGGTAACGACGTCGTAACAAACAAATTTATAGAAAAATAGATGAAAAGCCACACGGAATGAAACAGAACCTCGCTTCGTTTGGTCATCTGAAGACTAAAAACTGAAAAATAATGAATAAAAAACTCTTTTAAAAATGCCTTTATCCTTGTATTAAAAATAAAAAGTGTTTTTATATAAAAACTGGAGATCAAATGAAAAATTGGAAAAGCTTAAAGCAGAGTAAATAATTAGAGATGGATGTAGAGCCGCAATGAATGTGAAATGAGAAAAATTTCTAAACATTCATTATGTGAAAATTAAACTCTCAATGAAAATATTTTTCAAATTTTAGTTTACTTCCACATTTTTATCTGAGACTCACACTTTTCATTTTTTTGCAACCAGGGGTTTTGTGAAGAAAAATATTTTTGATTTCCTAGTCACCGATAAAAGTGTTTATCCCAAAAAAGTCTGCTATATTTATTATATTTAAACGCAACAACTCTAATAGAAATTTTCGACTCATAAACGATTACTTAATAAAAAGATAATTCTGCAAAATTTAAAATATTTCTGACATCTGATATCAAAATTTTTATAATTCACTAACTTCTATGTAAAAAGAGAAAAATTATTCGAATGAAAAAATTAAAAGCAAGAATACAAACGTGAAAAACAAACACCGATATTCTCTGTGATTTCTGCTACGCGTTCCTAGTTAACAAATATCTTGCATTTATGGCTTTGTATATCGAAACCTAATGTATTTATGAAGCATTTCAAGGGGACACTAAGCTCCTTGTAGAGCATCAATGAAAGCTGATTTACATTTACCAGTGATTGAAATTCTACACCAATTTATTTAAATTATCATAAAATAAGGATTTGTAGCGTTTCATTTAGTCCATTCATAACGAAATATAACCAGTGACGATAGAAATCTAATTCACTGACAAAAAAAGGCGGAAAAAAATGTCCAAAAGAAACCAGTTGGAGTCCACAAATATAAACTTCTCGTACTTGATCATCATCAAGGTGTCATCCCCTCTAATTAAAAGAGAGGACCCTGTGCAATGATGCGGGGGAGATACGGGTGCTCTCATTTTTATTGCCCTTTGAATCAGAATCTAGGACAACGCGGAAGGTTGGAAATCCAAGGGGTACTATCCCTATCTTACGACTTTCGCATATAGAGTGGCAATATGGCGCGTTTTGTACTTTGCAGTGTAATGAAAAAAATTGAGTGTGTATTTTGAGTGCATGTTTTTCAACCTGTTAAATCCAGAATTTGATGCGGCTATGGAATTTTAGTGAGAACACTACATAAAATTATTTTTCCATCTAACGAGCTGTTTTTCCAGAGTTACCGAGATTACATACACGGGAATAGACGGATTGAAAGACTCTCAACCAGGTGACGGGGACCGGGCCGAAAATCTGATTACACTTCTACCAAATCGCGTTCTACCACTATGCACCAAATTAAATTCATCCACCTTTTTAGTTTTTTTAATATGGTGCTCACTTGTGAACGGACGCACAGACAGATAGATTTCTAATTGACGGTTTTAGTTCAAACTTTGTTCAAAATCTTAAAATTTTGTATACAGAAAATAAATAAAATTGGTCACATATCAAATCTCATCCATATAGCTTTAAGAAGTTTTAAGTTATTGTGTTCGTAGACAGGTTGACAAACAAACAGACATTATTCCGATTTTTTTCTACTCAAGAAGTTCTAAATCGGAGAGATGCTTCAAAATCTCGATTGCAAATTTGCAATGATTGCCGTATTTTCTATTATCTGTACGGAAAGGTAAGAATCGTAGTATATCAGATTTCTTTCTCAACAAGATATCATTCTTAACGGTAATAATAACATTCTGTTAAACTAAAGTAGCTCTATGTGATTTTGACCTATGTTCTATGACCTTCTTCTCTTCAATGAAACTAATACCAACTCAAATAAATTAAATCGATGGAAAGGAAAGCTCAATTAAATCAACAGTTTTTAATAATAATTAATTAAGGACAGTTAATTAATCGATTACTCAACTGTGACTTTCTGTGACGAAAGTAGGTCTATGTGACTTTGACCTATGCTATGACATTTCTCGGTTAAATGAATTAATCTGAATGAATTAATTAATCTGAAATGAATTAATTATTAATATGTTAAAATCCAGTTAATATTCAGCTCACAAAAGATACGTGCGCGCGCATCGGGCGCTGTGACGTCATCAATATTGTTTGTGATTTTCACCAACTTTGAAACTTGACTGTGACCAAACCATTATTACAAACTCTAAAATTATTTTTGCGATCTTCAATGTCTACCTTTCTCTGTTTTTTAAAACTAAAACCAACTCTTAATGTTATTTAGTTGCGGAGCTATATGCGTTTTTGGCGTTTAGATAGTGTGCTGGGTGTATGGTTGCAATAAAATGATGATTTAAATTATATACATTTAATTTACATTATTTACA
>BGPR01040590.1:0-13903 GCA_013235015.1 Araneus ventricosus | reverse complement strand
GAAAATTTCACATATATGTTATATATTCTTGTTCGTATGAACAAGGCTAAGCTTTTAAAACAGTTTTAATGTTATACACACAATATTGGAAGATAAATTGGCAAAAAGCTTAGAAAGACAACAAAACTTGCTTAGAAAAACTGAATTTTGAAAAAATTTAAAATGGCCAATTTCGAGGGGGGAAAAACTTAATTTATAAGATAAACAGAAATTAACAGTTATCATTTTGTTACCCACAACTGATAGGCACTGAAAACTTCTGAAATTGACTGGCAGAGAAAGATGAATTGGAGAAGACTGCGAGAGCGTTTGTTTACATTCGCGCGGAGAGGAGAAAATTGTACGAGAACAATTGTTTACATTTTCGAAAATTACCACGAATTTTTTTATGCATGCGTATGCAAACTTCTTTATACACAGAGAGTAAATAATCATTCTAGTATGAATATATTGTTTTGCACTGAGAATGATAATTATTCAATCATAGGTTTTGTGTTAATGTTATACCTACTGTAGCTTCGGAATAGCAACTTTAGTATATCTAACTTTCAAAAATGCGTTATAATAACTTCATTCATTTACTAAACATACCGTAAGTAATAAAATTAATAAAGATAATTAAGAATAAAATAGATGCTTACATTTTTTCCAAATGAAAGATGGTCAAATCTAGCAGTGTCAGGTCGAGTAGTGGCAGCCATTGAAGTTGAAGTTGAAAATACTCTCGAACGACACATCACAGGGTGGTTGACCAATCAAATTCGACTAACAGTGATTTCATGCATTATCCGATATCGGAACGATATCTATATGCCGTGAATTTCCGATCGGCAAATTTTCATCGGAAATACTGCTCATAAACATATCATTTTCCGATCAAATTTACCAAAACTGAAACCGGTTCTCGGATACTGATCGAAACGATATGGTCTCGAAGATACTGGATCAGTTTGCGATGAATTCGATGAAAGGCCAGGCAAAAAAAGATGAGTTCATGCTACTAGGGGTGTCCCTCCTGTCCCCTCTTTAGGGGAGCCTGGATGAATGGGAAATCAAAGAAGTTTCAAAACACGAACTCGACGCTGAGAACTTTTGTAAAATAAAGGGATTTTGACTTTCAAAGAATATTTTGTTTTCGCCTTAAGCGATATTTTGCGTTTTGCGTTTTCGTGATAAAGGAATGAATGAACACTACTCCCCAGACTTGATTATCGACGGAGCACAATATTTACTTCGTGTCAAGCGAAATTTCGTGATAAGCGATTTTGTGTCAACGGGATTTGACTGTATGCCTATTTGATAATACGGCCCTGTACTTGAGCCGTTTTATAGCATCAAAAGCACTTTCAAGAAATATGCAAATACAGGATGTCCAACAAAGGATTCCCTCATTTTAAAACTAAATAACTCAGCAAGGGAGATCGGTATAAGAATGAAACCAGTGGTATGCTTAGTCTGAGAGCCATAAAAATCTAATACAGAAGATACAGATAAATAATAGACTACAACGTACTGCTCCATCGGTCGGTAACATTTGTTACTAATTTTGATACTTCTCTATGAGAATTTTACGAGGGAGGGATTTTTTAATGAGGGAGTCCTTTGTTGGACACCCTGTAATTGAACAAATAGCAATTTCAGGAAATTTTGAGAAAGTCAAAGAGAAATGTTTATTTCTTTAGACCAGGAATGATTTCCTGCAATTATTGATGGGGACAGTGAAGGATTTTGCTGAGGAGAAGGAAGGGGATGTCGGAAACGATGAAAAAGACACGAAATCTCACGAAGGACAAGATAAAAGCAATAATCAAATCAACAAAAGTAAGTATCATGTATGATGTGCCTTGGATCATTTCAATTTATCCTCAGTAATCATATTACATAGGCGCTCAGAAAAATATCTTTATAAGGGAACTGAATATCAGAAAGTCTTCATGCTTGCAAATTTTTCTTTTTGAGAAAGGTTTAAAACGAATAGACTAAAATTCCAATTTACTTACAAAATTTTTAGCATTGTCTCACGCTTATGCTCCTGTGTTTTAACTTCCAAAATTTTGATAAAAATAGTCCGTGCTTTTCTGCACTTTAATGAAATCACATTTTTAAATTATTTTTTATACTTACAGCATTTTGTAAAGAAATTCTCCTCTTAAAATATTTTGAAACAGCATTCCTCATAAACGTATGGTATTCTCATTACATCTTCGTCTTTTCAAAGCAGGCCTCTCTCTTTGGACGAAGCGATTTCGCAGAGCGTGCAGTTTTAAAATATTTTCATTTTATATATTTTTTATGCATTTCAGCATTTTGAAAAGAAATCCTTCCGCATTCCTCATAAATGTGTGGTGTCCTCATTATTCATCTGCCTCTTTTTCAACGCAGGTCTCTCTTTGGACGAAGCAGTTTCTCAGAGCGTGCAGTTTTTTGTCGCCGGCTTCGATACCATTTCATCAGCTATAGCCAATGCAGTGTACCTTCTAGCTCTGCATCCAGACATCCAGAACAGAACATACGAAGAGGTACGAGATGTTCTGCTGAAAACAGAGGTAACTTCTTGTTCCATACGATACTATGCCATTGCAACTGCGATTTATCGAATTAAGTTTCAACTAGGAATAAGAGTGAATGCGTATGTGCTGGTGCTTCACTGGGAAGACAGCTTGACAGATTCAACAATTTTGGCAAAAATATATGAGAGTTTTTCAAGTGAAATATAGACTGGCACTAGAAAAATTGCAAATACTTTATTGGGAAGTGAAACACTTCAGCAAGCGAGAAGCATGGTAATGATGCTTCGATAGAGCCTACAGACAATCTTCTCCTCTTTGTGAGTGTGGATCTCTTTGACATTATCATTTTGGTCGTACAAAAACACAGGACAACCATCTTAAGATCGTCGCTGATCGTTTTGAAACGCGTGACATGTGAATGAATTAATTCTTGTTGAACTACAGTATTTCTGTTTCCACACGACATAGTTTCCATGGTCAAGAATCGAGATCAAGATAATCCCGAGGAAAGTGAAGAAGACGACGAATAGACAAATCTTGTATCGCATGCAGATGCTGCTTCTGCACTTGAACTGGCTCTAAACAACACAGAACACCACGCTTCCTCAACACCGACCGATGCGACGTTACGTTTATGCGTCGCTGGTGCGTCATCACATCGTCAAGCAGGTTTAGTTATTAACGTCAAAAGAAAGCGATTTTGTTTCTAGTAATTAAGCTGTTGCATTCATTCTCGATTACCAATTCAAATGTTTCCTTTAAGTTAGGAATAAACAATAGCCTTGTATCTGACTAGTAATTGTTATTTTTCCATAATTTTTTTAATAAAATGTTTTCTGAAAAATAAAATAAAATAGATGTTCGGATTATCCACCATTTCGTAGTCCTGGGTTTGAATTACTGAGGTTCCACTGTAAATATAAAGCGAAGTATTTGTGTGTGTGTTTGTGTGCGGTGTCCAGACGAATTTATCGTGCTTACAGCCATGAAATTTGGCACACAGGCAATCGCGATGGTGATTCGATGCATCTCGAAACCCGAATTATAAAATTTAATGTAGAAAACTTTTCATTTAATATTTTGTGTTGTTTTGGGTGATTTTTCGCACATATTTGGTCGTAGTATTCTTTCTAATGATCGCAGAAAAATAATCGATGCACCATAGGATAGAAAAGCAATTGTCGGTTTAATGAAGTTTGTTTTGAACGTCTAACTTAAACTTAATTTACAAAATTTTCAGAAATTTTTTAAAAATAGTAAGTTTTCCCGAAAAATTAGATGACCTAAAACTAAAATATCTACATCCGATAATTTGATTTCTTTGTCTTTTTCAAATTTTTTAGACAGTAACTGGAACATTTCTCCATAATTTGAAAAAAAAAATGGTTGAAATTCCTTTTTCTGCTTAGTTTTTAATGAATTGTTTTCCTCTTGAGATGAAGGAATTTCTTCAGAAATCCGGGGAAATGGCGGAAAGTGTATTTCTTCCAAGGTCACGTTAATCCTGGCGATGGAATCCAAAGTAGAGATGGTGGTTATTGCGAAAATAACCGGTTATCGGTTATTCAGGTTTTTTCATCTACGGTTTTACCTGGCTAATATAACCGCTCAAAATAACCGAGTTTCGTTTTTTTTTTATGAAATACAAACTTCGATTGTAGGCCAATTTTTTTATTAATATTGTTTTCACAGGAAATAAATCCATTGGCCAAAATTTATCTGTTCATAAAGACTCTATCAGTAATCCGCCAACCAACAGACGCCTTGAGGATGCGGTTGTCGTTGATTGGCCTCAGATGATGAAACCCAAACTTCATAACTTGGTAAATTTTAGTCTAATCGAACTTAAAATCGAGCCTATCTTCCGATCTTCTTTATTTATCCGGTTATTGGATTCAAAAAATAACCGGTTATAACCAGGAAAAAAATAACCGAAAAAAACCGGTTAACCGAAACAAAAAGAACCGTGTTATGGTTAAAACCGGTAGGTTTTCCCATCTCTAATCCAAAGGGTTGGGTTGAGAAACTGTTAAGATTTTGTACTGTACAACTTAGCCAATCGTATACTTACGCTCCAGAGAGAAACACAATTGATGTGCACCGGCTCTTTATTAAGGATAATAGAGAATAAAGACACAAAGTACCGATATCTTTTGTTCAGTTTCCACAAGAAAAAGGTTCCCACAGGCCACCACCTCCTTGACACTCAGTTTGGACTGATAGCGGATGTCTGTGCAGCCCCGTTTTCACCCCCTTCTTGGAAATTCTTGAACCCTCTTCCTGTAACACCCGCGCTTTTGCTAGTTCGAACTCTGACTGTTATGACGCCCACGCCAGACATTCTGACTCTTTGGTTCGCCCTGAGCGAGCTTTTATTTCGTTATCTAAAAAATCTATTCTAATCATGAATCGAAAAAATATGTCTTGTTAAACCATGCTAAATCTTCGAAGAAATGTGTCATTTTATTAATGTAACAAAATGACGATTAAAAGATGTGAAAACCAACAAGTGGAATTCTTCAGCTTGCATCCATATTGGATTATTAATTTGATTTTTTAGAGTGAGTTTCGGTATCCAATCTACAATCGGGTGAGTACAACTTTAATCAAGAAATCTATTCTTTATAATATTCTACAAAATATGGTCCGTCGAGCCGGAGCTTACCTTTTATTCTAAGAAATCTAAATCATATTCATATTATTATGACGAAATCTGAAGAAGCCGCAAAAGCTAAATTCTCTTTTTGCGTAAAAGAAATAAAAAGGTATAATGATAAATGGAAAAAAATAATTGAAAATGATATAAATGTTCAATTGCTTATCAAAACAAAAAGTGAGTGTCTGAATCTGGAATCTGATTTGCAAGCAAATTATTTGCTTAGCGGTGATCCAGACGGCAGTTTGTATGAAATATATACAGTAAATAAAGACATTATAACAGACTTATTAGTAGAAATCGAAGAAATTCTGATTGTTAAAACAAAAGAAAAAAATGTTTCAACAAATCATTCGTCACGTAATTCTGAAAATAAAAATAACCTCAAATTGCCAAAGTTAGAGTTACCAGTGTTCTCCGGAGATTTGAGTGCTTGGCTCTCTTTTAAGGAAATATTTATAAATGCAATAGATAAAAACTATGAATTATCTGAAACTGCCAAGTTAAGCTATTTAATTAGCTCGTTAAAAGGAGATCCTGCAAAATTGATATCAGGTTTTTCAATATCGGATGAAAATTACAAACAAGCATGGAAAACCCTTTTAAATCGATATGACGATAAAAAAAATTTGCAAATTCTCTTTTATCAAAATTCATAAACGCAAAACCTACCAAGTCAAACAACCAAAAATCTATTCTGGATTTACTAGATACATGCAATTTAGCCATTCGAAATCTAAAATCTTTGAAATTCCAATTTAATGAATTTGTGAATTTAATTCTTGTATTTATTGTACAAGAAAAGCTTGATGAATCGTTAAGAAAACAATGGGAGTTGTCTTTGGATAGTGAAAAATTCCCAACGTATGATGATCTAGTATCATTTATTGAAAAGCATGCTAGAAGCATTCGCAATGCTAATTCTGATCACCTAACTTCTAGAGACTGTATTTCTAGGAATATTCAATCAAGAGATATGAATAAGTATAGTGCGAAGAAAAATACTGTTGTACATAATACTGTTGTAAATAACTCTACTCGTAATAAGTGTATACTTTGTTCAGAAAATCATCCTATTTATAAATGTGGAATATTTAATAGCTATAATCTTGAACAAAGGTGGAATGTCATAAAAACTATGAAATTGTGTAACAACTGTTTAAGATCTAATCATGATGTGTCAAAATGTATGTTAAGTGTTCGATGTAAAAACTGCTCACTGAAACATCACACTTTACTGCATGATTATTCGAAAAATTACAAACCTCTTGCACCTCCATCTCAAAATGTGCCAAATCTCGAGAGAGGCGAGTCTTCTTCTGCTACTTCTCTTTCCTATTCTGGAACTTCTGACTCCGGTAATATTCTGTTATGAACAGCGATAGTCAAGGTAAAAGATTATATGGGAAATTGGCAAAACTGTCGAGTTCTTCTCGATAGTGCAAGTCAAATGTCTCTCATTTCAGAGGAGTGTTGTACCAATTTAGGACTCTCCAGAAACTCTTCTTCGCATACAATTATTGGTATTGGAAATCAAATAGTAGGAAACTCTGATTCATTTGTGAAACTCGAATTTACCTCTCTTTTACATCCGGAAACTTACCTTGTTAATGCTCTCGTAATTAAATCTCTCACTACCAACTTACCTAATTTTCACATGTCTCATTATCATTGGAATCACATTCAAAATCTTCAGCTTGCAGATCCTGAATTCCACATTTCCAAACCAATAAACATCATTCTAGGTGCAGATATTTTCTTCGAATTAATACAAGGAAATCAAATCAAAGGAGCAAAAAATACCCCATATGCTATTGATACGAAGTTGGGTTGGGTTCTATGTGGTAAAGTTTCTTCTCGTCATGAGATTCCTCATTCACAAAATAAATTTGTGAGTCATCATACCACAAGCAACTTTAACTTGAAAAATGATATTCAAAATTTCTGGGAGCTAGAATCTCTCCCACAAGAAAATTCACTTTCAAATGAAGAGCAAATATGCGAAGAATTATATAAATCAACTGTATATAGAGATGATTCAGGGCTATATACAGTTAAATTACCTTTTAAACCCCATCACAAACTCGGTAATTCAAAATCTACTGCAGTCAAATGTTTCTATTCTTTGTAACACAAACTGCAGAAAAATCCAACTCTTCGAAAGCAATATACTTCTTTTCTTAGAGAATATGAAGAGCTAAATCATATGGAACTTGTTCCTAACAATCAGTCGTATCTACCAGAAAGTGAAGCATTTTATCTTCCTCATCATGGAGTAGTGAGGGAAGAAAGCATTTCAACCAAACTACGAGTCGTATTTAATGGGTCAGCTAAAAGTTCCAATTCTGTTTCTTTAAATGAAGCTTTGTACACTGGCCCCAAATTACAACCAGATGTCTTTAAAATTCTCCTTAACTTTAGAACTTTTCCTATTGCTATTTCAGCGGATATTGAGAAAATGTACCGACAAATTCGCATCCATTCCGAAGATGCAGATTTTCAAAGAATCATCTGGCGAACCGACACTAATCATCCTCTTTCTACTTATAGACTTCTAACTGTAACTTATGGCACTTCGTGTGCCCCTTACCTTGCTATTCGCACCTTACATCAGTTAGCAGCTGACGAAATGTCAACTTCTCCCGAAGCTTGTAAAATCATCAGTGAACATTTCTACGTCGCCGATCTTTTAACTGGAGCAAATTCTGTTTCTCATGCAAAAGTCTTGGTTTCTGAAATTAATCGTGTGCTACAAAGTGGAGGATTCACTTTAAAAAAGTGGGCATCTAATATCGTGGATGTTCTGGATTCCTGCAGAACATAAATTGCAAAGAAATGAAATAAGTATCGATGAAAGTTCTTCAGTTAAGATTCTTGGTGTTCATTGGAATTCTCATCAAGACACATTGCAAATTAAAATAACTGACCCACAAGAAGTGCTCACTAAGCGTCAACTGCTCTCTGTAATTGCCAGAATCTTCGATCCACTCGGTATCTTTTCTCCTACCACAATAGTTCATAAAATCTTAATGCAAGACTTATGGATAAATCAGTTGTCTTGGGACGCTGGTATTCCTCATGAAATTCTTAAAACTTGGAAGACATTTGAATCTGAACTTTCTTTTCTAAAGGATATCAAACTACCAAGATATCTAAAGAACGTCTATTCAGAATCTGTTAATGTGCAATTACATGGATTTTGTGATGCCTCTTCAAAAGCCTATGCTGCAGTCATATATATTCGCGTTTTAACTGACACAGGTGAACTCTTTGTAACTTTTGTTGCAGCTAAAACAAGAGTCGCACCACTCAAACAAGTTACAATTCCCAGACTTGAACTTTGCTCTGCCTTGCTACTTGCTCAACTTTATCAATCAGTCATCGGTTCAATTTCAGTGCTAATTCATAGCACTTTTCTCTGGTCTGACTCTCAAATTGCTCTTTGTTGGATTTCATCTCCTCCTTCGAAGGGTAACCAATTCGTAACCCATCGAGTCAATCAAATTCATTCTCTAATACCCAATGGAAACTGGAATTATATCCCAGGAAAAATTAATCCGGCTGACTGTGCATCTAGAGGTTTAATGCCTGAAAAATTATCACAGCATGATTTGTGGTGGTCTGGTCCACAGTGGCTTCATGACAAGCACCTGCCGAACTTCATTGCAAATGAAACTCCATCTCACGATAACGATGGAACTTACATCAATGACTCTTTGTCGTTTGCTTCTCAAGTCAAGCCTATTGCAGAATTCATTACTAAATTTTCATCTTTTTCAAAACTAACTCGTATATTGGCCTATTGCTTCAGATTTGTCCACAACATTCGTTCTCCTTCAAAGAAATGCTCAGGTCCTTTGACTGCAGCAGAATTGGTAGTTGCGGAAAATCTTATAATTCAGCTTCTTCAAGAACAAGAATTCAGTGTCGAGATTCACATGTTGCGTGAAAACAAACCACTCCCATGTAACAGTAAACTCTTAGCTCTCAACGTATTCCTAGACAAATCTGGCATTATTCGAGTTGGTGGACGACTATCTAAACATAGTACTATTAACATCAATCAGAAGCATCCAATGCTCCTTCCTAAAGATCATCATCTGACTCGTTCCATCATTAAGGAGTACCATGTGAGGTATTTACATGAAGGTCCCCAACTTTTACTCTCCTTGTTGAGACAAAAGTTCTGGTTTTCACACGGCCTTTCAATTGTACGTCAAGAGTGTCATAAGTGAATAACTTGTAGACGAGCAAAATCACAATCTTGTCAACAACTCATGAGTGACTTGCCTTCATTAAGAATAACTCCTGATCGGCCTTTTAAAAGAGTTGGAGTTGACTTTGTGGACCCTTTCTTACTAAACCAAATGTCATCAGAAGTAAGGTGAAATTCAAATCTTACGTTGCTTTGTTCATTTGCATGTGGTCCAAAGCAGTTCACATCGAGCTTGTTTCTGATCTTTCGACAGCTGCCTTCCTTGCTGCATTACGGCGGTTTCTATCCCGTAGAGGGTTACTATTTGACATCTACTCCGACAATGGGACGAACTTCAAGGGGGCTGCTAATCACCTTCGACATCTTTTCAACATTGCCAAAGGATCAGAAATCCAGCAATTTTGCACTAGCAATTATATCCAATGGCATTTCATCCCTCCATATTCCCCCAACCATGGCGGTTTGTGGGAAGCCTCAATAAAACTGGCAAAACACCATATGATAAGAGTCTGCAAGTCTACCATCTTAAATTTCGAGGAAATGACCATGCTCCTCTGCCAAATCGAAGCCTGCATAAATTCAAAACCTCTGACTCCTTTGTCAAGCGATCCTTCTGATATTTCTGCCCTCACTCCCGGCCACTTCCTCATCGGATCGTCTCTTCTAGATCTGCCAGAACCTACAAATGCGCAACCGAAACTACCTCTCTCTGTTCGTTGGCAGACAATTCAAGATCAACGCAAGCAGTTCTGGTCGAGATGGTCCAGAGAATACTTGCATCATCTACAGCATCGTCCAAAATGGGCTTCACCGAAAAGGGATCTCCAGGTTGACGACTTAGTCCTCGTACAAGACAATGTTAGCTCTCCACTCCACTGGATCCTTGGTCGAATCGTCAAGACTTTTTCAGGACAAGATGCCGAACTTGAGTGGTCGCAGTCTGGACTCGTGATGGAGAAATCACTCGATCCATTTCTAAGATATCCTTGATTCTCCCGGGGCAGGAAGATGTCCAGTTTCCACAAGAAAAAAGTCCCCAGAGGCCACCACCTCCTTGACACTTAGTTTGGACTGATAGCAGATGTCTGTGCAGCCCCCTTCTTGCAAATTCTTGAACCCTCTTCCTGTAACACCCGCGCTTTTGCTAGTTCGAACTCTGACTGTTGTGACGCCCACGCCAGACATTCTGACTCTTTGGTTCGCCCTGAGCGAGCTTTTATTTCGTTATCTAAAAAATCTATTCTAATCATGAATCGAAAAAATATGTCTTGTTAAACCATGCTAGATCTTCGAAGAAATGTGTCATTTTATTAATGTAACAAAATGACGATTAAAAGATGTGAAAACCAACAAGTGGAATTCTTTAGCTTGCATCCATATTGGATTACTAATTTGATTTTTTAGAGTGAGTTTCGCTATCCAATCTACAATCGGGTGAGTACAACTTTAATCAAGAAATCTATTCTTTATAATATTCTACAAGAGACTAAAGACACAAAGTACCGATATCTTTAGTTACATAGTACACGTTATTCATGTTGGGCGCATATCTTTATTGTATTTTCACGAACACTCTATGAACAAAACTGAAAAAATCAAATATGTCCTGAAGGAACTATTTACATAATGTGGCTTCAAAGTCTAAACTGATAAACCTGCAGCTAAAAATTTTATCTCTTTTTTTTCTGATTGATCTTCGATGTATGAATATTATATAAATTATGCTATTTGACTTTAACTTTTCAGGTGTATTGGTGCATTTGATTTTTTTAAAATTATAAGCCACTCTGACTTGGCCTCCAGACTATATGGGGGCAGATGGGGGTAGTTAGTTCCTCTCCATTAGTAAACTCTCTGGTAATGGTAGTTATTTGAATATATTTTCAATAAAAATTTACATTTTGTCGATTTATTAGCAGATATAAATTTTTAAACTATTGACTTTGGATCTCCGCAGCTGCAAAGAGTTTCTTCAAATTCTTTGATAATGAATAAAAGAGTTTTTGGGTTATGGATCTCGTGAGGATCAGAAATTTGAAACTTGATCAGAAATATGAGATACAATTTCATCCCTGAACGCTTCGGCAAATATATTGTACTCAATAAACTGAACCAAATTCATGGTACAGAAACACCTAAAACCTAGTGGAGCATAGAAACCAAAATCGTTGTGTGTGTCCGTCAAAATATTGAAAAATCTGTCAACAAATATTAAATTTCGTATTAACAAGTGCAGAAAGAACATACCTACAGAATAAAGGAAAATAGTTCAAAAAGCAAAAGTCCTTCAGAAGAATTCTGGATTTGCCAGTTCCAGCAAATAACCCTTTCTATAATTTATACATTTTAGGGTGATCTGACATGCGAAGCACTTCAGGAAATGAATTACCTCGACAACGTGATATCTGAAACCCTGCGCCTGTATCCATCATTTTCCAGGTGAGAAGATCTTTTTTCAAGCCATTGCTCTTTAAAAATTCGGTTAAAATAACGCGAAATTTCATCACTTATCATCTATCAACTCTTGCATGGTCAGAAAAAGTCACACAAATAATTTTCCAATTTCCAAATATAACATTAGAGTTTTTAAGAGAAATTTAATATTGTGATATACGCACCTTCTGCGTGTAATTTGGTACGTGCTTCAGACATGAAATTCTTGTGTGCCCAGGGTGAAAGGCATGGCAGTAAAAAAATAAAGGATTCGTACTGTATTCACTAAATACGTTTCATTGACTTTCAGTAAGTCGAAGAATATATTAAATAATAATAATGATTATTATTTATAATTGATTAATAATAATTTTAAGATTCTGTCTCCAGGTTCACAATTGAATCTTCTCTCGTAACTTGTAGAGAAGTAAAAATAGCATGCCGTATAAATTCGAATTTTAAATCCGATACTCATTAGCGATATTCTTCCCCAAAAATTGTATACATTATTTTTAACAGTTTCGGTCTTGTTTGCAATACCCTTTTTCATGTAGAGATTTAGTTTGGTTTTGCTTTCCAGAGATATATGTAATGTTTGAGAAGAAACAATTGGAAGAGACAGATTACTGCCTATATTACGCACACAAATTATATTCATCAATGGATGAAGAGTGGGTGCATGTTAATGTCCGTTTGTAAATATAGATTTATTCCATGGTAAAAATTCTAAATAAGCAGTCGGGATATTGAACTATTGGGCAAAAATTAAGGACCTTTTCGTAAAATGAGAGAACCTTCCAATTAACACGAAAACTATATTTCGAAATCAGTTCTGCAGAATCGTGTGGCATTCAATAGCCTATCATACACATTTTACAGTGAAGAATCTTCGAACAGTAACTTTGCATTTTATGAAAAGTGAATATCCTGAATATCCATGCAAACTTATAAATTAAATACATTATTTAAATTGCGTTTTCTCAAATACCATTCGAAGATTCAAGTTTAAAAAATATCAGTTTGTACAAGAACCCTCATCATTTAGTTTCTCTTAAAGAGAAATTTAAATTCAACCAAATAAAATGCCGATACCCGCCTGAATGTTAAAGGGAGTCAACTGGAATTTTTTAAAAGTTGCTTTATATATCTAGCTTTGAAGTTCTGAAAGAAAAATTCCTCTGTGTCTCGCAGATGCGCAGTAAAAAATTATTTTGTACAAACATTCATATTTCCTCTAATATTCAACGTATTTACGTCAAATTTTAATACAATGCTTTTTTCACATATTGTCAAATATTCTGTAAGAGTCGTACAAATTGGTGAAGGCTCTGCATGTTATAAGCAAAAAACATGCAGATAAATTTGGAATTTTTTAAAGAAACCATTATATCTTCCCGAATATTTGTGCTGTGTTTACGAAAATGCATTTAACTATTATACACATGAAACATAACCATAGATGAAAGTTTCATATCATTATCAGCTTTCTGTGAAACGGGATAAGCCGATAATCCTTTCCGTCTTCATCACGTTCTGGTCACCCCCCCAATAGCCCTCGTGACTGAATATTCATTGTAAAATGTGTATGATAGTCAATTGAATGTCACACGATTCTCCGGAACCGATTTCGAACCAAAGTTTTCGTATTAATTGCAAATTTCTCGCCTTTTTTTGTAATGGTCCTTAATTTTTGAACACCAGTGTGCATGAAGATGGAATTCTTTGTTTGTCTTCGTCGCTGCACAAGACATTTAAACACAGTAAAATATCCCCAATATATTCAAGAAGAGAAGTGTCAATTTCCGCATGAATCTGACAATAAATTTCAATGTCAATATCTATATCTGAAATCGTTTTCCAGGTTGGAGAGGGTGGCCGGAGCAGATTACAAATTGGGAAGCACAGGTTTGGTCATATCGAAAGGCACGACTCTCGTCATTCCAGTTTATGCCCTGCAGAGGGATCCGAAGTTGTATCCAGATCCCAACAGATTTGACCCAGACAAGTAACTCATTCGGATTCTTGTCAGAACAGGTTCTCATGAACTGATTGCAAATATTCGAAACGAATGCAGGTTTTTCGTAACTA